>VWPU01009666.1:0-187807 GCA_013398955.1 Callaeas wilsoni | reverse complement strand
GTGCGGGGCTACAGAGTAGCGAAGGCTGGGAGTAGCCCCGAAAGAAGCTGCGGGGGGCCGGGCTCCCAGGGAGGCAGGCAGAGGAAGGGGTCGGGGCACCCAGGCAGATGGTAAGAAAGTCCTTCCCTTAGTGAGGTGGGTGTTAATAAGGTCTCAGTCTGAAGGGCTGCTCTTACGAGCAGGGGCTCACCCGCAGCAAAAGAAGCAGGACCAGGCTGGTCCTCGACGACAGCCGAAAAAACTCCTCTCCAAACAGCCTCGGCCACCTCTTTCCTCTTCTCCAGCCACACCTATGCGGAAAATTCCTTAAGAAAGAGAAACAAACCCAACAAAACAAAAGAAGAACCCAAACCTCAACATACTGATATTTGGGATTATGTGGGATGATTTGCAACTCTTTATTTTCTGACTTTCTGAAAGTAATGCACAATGCTGTATAGCTGAAGAGTCATAAAATACAAATATAGCTGTTCATCATTTCAGTATGAGTACAAAGGGCATGTACAGAAGCCAGAAGAAGGAGTAGTAGCTTTAAATAAGACATTATTTTCATGCAAAAATAAAGCCCAAATAATTAAATAATTCTTGATTTATATTTTAATTTTTGGTTCTCTTCATTTTCATCTTAGAGGAGGTAGGATGGGAAAGTTTTCTTTAGGAGTACACTGTCTCTCTTTTTTGTCAGACATGGATATTAATAATAATAAGCTGTTCAAACTTGAAGTTAAATAGAATTCTTACTTAGAAGGAGTGGTGCATACCATATCATCTTCCATGTTGTTGTACAGTATTTTGTTTCCACTTACAGCACTGGATGTGTGTTTCTTAAACCTGAGCCATTTCTTGGTTTGCGTTTGCTTGAGAAAGTTTATGAACCTGAGAAGAATTTCAAACTTTCAACAAACCTTTAAGCTGAGTATTAGTTTCTCTTTTGTGCCATACCTTGTGTTTTATTCCCTGTAGTAGTCAAATATCCAACATGTAATCATAAAATATCTGAATAACACCAGCTGCAGTGATCTTAAAGTCATATCCTTGTCTGATTGACACACATGGTGAAGCTTTACAATTTGAAAGTCAGGTACTGAACAAGATATTGGTAGTAAAGCGTTGAAATTAGACTTTTAATAAATAACCCAGCAAGATTTTTTTCTTTTGGAGTCTTGAAAACTTGTGAATAGGGTTGAGATTCATCTTATTAAACATGAACCATCTAAAAGCTAAGGCAGGCACTCTTAGATGGCTGCTAAGCTCTGCTTGTTGTGAGTGCAGACATAAGCCTGCCCCAGGATAGCACAGCATGCGGATCTTGGCTTCTGTTTCATGACAGGGCACGTTGCCATTTGAAGATGACTGTGTCTATCCACCGAACAGGAATACCAAGCAACCAGTGTAAACAGAAGGCTGCACTTCAGGGAAGAAACAAGGATTTAGGCAAGTCCTTGGAGCCATCATTTGCTCAGTACACTGTTCTCTTCTGTAAGCTCCTTGACTTGGCTACAAAGCTTTGTACATGCTCGTAAAGATTTCTAAACATGCAAATGGTTATTTATACACTAAGAGGTACTTGCCACTTACTTTTATGAAGGATTTTTGAAAAAAACCCTTTTTTCCATAGTTTGCACTTGTGGTAGTTTGCCAGGGATTGATTAGAATTAATTGATTTCAAGTGTGATTGTATTTCTAGGGTGGACCTTCTCCTCACTGGTTCCCACATGGTCTTGTCCAGTCTCAGGGGAGCTTACCTTCCCGGCAGCATGCTAGGGGATGGGAATTCAGAATTTGTTTTCACTTTCTCTCTCCTATTTAAGTCCAGAGAAGGACATTTTATTTAGGAACTGGAATCACCATGATCACTGAAGTCAAAAATATTCATTAATTTAGTGAGGGAAAGATTTCTCTCTAAAACCACTGCTGTTAGCAGCAAGTAGAAAGATTTTATGATGTGTGTGTTGGCATTAGGACTGTTACTAAAATAGGTTTTCAGATTCTCTACCTGAAATATAGCATGAAGGATCCAGCTTCCATGCAGTCATGCACCAACAGCTGTATTTAACAAAAGTTTTAAACCCTTTAGACTTAAGCAATAATTTTGATTATGATTATATTGATATAAACCAGGCCTGAAATATAACAGTAGGATTCTCTGGGGAGAATGAGTGTTAGAAGTGAAACCCCACGTTTAGTGAGGTGTTCCAGCACAAGTGTGGAAGGCCTTTTGTGACTGAGATCCAATGTGTGTCACTTTTCACACGTGCTTGGATAGGGTTGTGTGTACCAGGGAGGCATCTGGAAGAAGCAAAATCCAGGCATTTGTTTTAGCTTGTATGAGAAGCTGACAACGTTATTGCATAAATGGGAGCTGTTGGTAATTCTCTGATGAAACGCCATGTACCATACATGCTACTGGCTCGGTTCAGTGGTGCAGATGACTTTTTTTCTGAATATCATCAAAAGTATTCATTAAATCATGTATAGTTTTCCTTTAAGGCAGTAAAAAGTGTCTTTCATTTATGACTGTATGTAAACCTGACTGACAAATGCATCCCATTAAACCAAACACAACTATTTTGACAAAAAAATAATAAATTTTTGATAAATAACTTGCAAATTATAGTTTTAATTTTTCCTGATTGATGTGAATGTGAGCTGCTGCTACTACTAAGCAGATAAGGTAAAGTGCAGGGTGATCTATCAATGTAATCTGATACACAATATCCATACAATTAATTCAGATGCACAGTTCTTGTTGATTGAATATTACGAATATTGTGGTAGGTTTTAGGATCATCACAATGAAACACAAATTAATCAAACCATAAAGCTTGTTCATTTTGTAACCTCAACTGAAGGTGTTCAGTTTTCCTTTAAAATAAATCTAACAGACTTTCAAAATGTTAAAAAAGTGTTGTGAAGAAGTACAATTCAATTTTCAGTTTCAAGGCAATTTTGACTGGCTTGACTGAAAAAAAGGTTTCTGTAACAGTAACATGACATCCTAGTTTTTACTGATTTCAAACTACAGATATTCGGAATGAACTTGAAAAATGTTCTTAAAGGGAAAAATACTGGCAGTTTGTGTTCCCCCTCCTCCTTTACTAGATGAACCTTATTATCAGTGAATGTAAAGCACACAAGTTTAAAAGTTTTGCAGTGTTCTGTCCTAAACGCTTTTCAGTTCAGCATTACTTGCAGGCCATCGTGAAAGTAACACCCTGATTTGATGTTATCAATGCAGTAATTGACACCTCACAGTAATGAGGCCGACTATTCCCAACTAGAGTCACCTTGTTTTAGCAGCACCAGATCACACACATAGTTGTTTAGAGGACATGGACTACAGCTCTTTGAAAGAGTCTTTTCTTTATAAATTTTTTAAAAATCTCATTTCTATATCCTCTTCCACCTGAACTCCATGACAGAACGATGGGATATTCTATCAGACTCTAAAAGAAGAAATTTTAGCTTCTACTTATGTCCCTAGCAAAGACTCATGAAAATAACAGGATGATGAGACTAGGGCAGGAGCAGAAGACCTGGTACAGAAAGGTGAGGGTGAGGGTGAGAGAGAGTGAGGGCAGCAAGGGGAGGCACTGAAGTAAAGGTAAAATATAGGGGAGACTGAATTCGGCACAAATCATAGAATGACGAAAGGAGTAATTATTCATGAGGGAGCGCTTGCCAGATGGAAACTGGAGACTAGAACAATAAAGATTGCTTGAACAGGGCTAAAGGGAGGCGAGCAATATCCTTACTGAGATAATATTAACTGAAGTGAGCTGATAAGTGTGATTTGCAATTCTGTCAGTGCACTCCTGCTTTCTCAGACCTACTAAAGGTCCTAGAATTCCTTGTGTAATTTCTCCAGTGAAAATCTTTATCTAAACTGGCAAAAAAGTGTAACCCTCCTTATGTCTTGCTCCTGTCTGCAAATGTCAATTTCACGTTTGTTACAATGTCCAAAATTTTCATGTCCCTTTTTATTTTCGCTTTTTCGGTAGAGTTTTGGCGAGAGCAAATGTGCAATTTTAATCAAAAGGAAATTAGTTTAAATCAGGGAAATTTATATTTCACCTGGGGGCAAAGAAATCTAATCTTTAATTTTCACCAGCTGACCAGAGTTCATGGTACAGAATTGGATTCAGTTCATAGAATCTACCTGAAGCATGTATGAAAGTGTTGCTTGAGAGAATTCTGAGGTGATAACAGGGTAAGAAGTGAACAGATGAAACATTTGACTTCATTTAATACTGAACTGACAGCAATTATGTGGCTTTAGAGTCTGAGTTACATTTCTGTTAACTAAATGTAAAACTACATTTTCCTCTCAGAGATAGAAGAGTACTTTTAATTTAAATGGCAGCATGTGCAATTAAAATTCAAACAACCAAGAAATCAAAAAGAAAAAAATGTATTAATCTCTTGTAATGTACAGAGATATAATTTTCTGAACTTTCACTAGAATATTCTTGGAAGATCATGAAAGGAGATAGTCACAGTCTGTTAATCACACAAAACCTCTAACCACATAAAATTCAATTTCCCAAATATCTTTCTAGAATGTGAAAATCTGCGCAGTTTATGCAGCTTTAAATTTCATGTAAATGAAACAGTATGATTGGAACATGTATGTTGAGATGTAAAAAATGGAAGTTTCCTTTCTCTAACTGCATCACATAAAGAGATTGAAAAACATGCCATTCTCAACAGTTCTGGAAAATGAGTACGACTTGAGAATAAATATTTAGATTATAATTATCTGGTAAATGTGTCCAAACTGTCAACTATGTACTATTTGTGTAGTGTCATGAAGGGTGAGGTAAGTAATGATCTATGCCTTTAAAAAACAATGAAGGCATTATATGTAAGATAGTTTCTTGCTTAGCTGAACTTCTGAGATTAACACATGCTTTAAAAGGGTCTTAATCAGGTTCTGTTTAGTTTACTTTTTCCTCTGTGGGTCCCTGTTCTTGCCATCAGTCTAGTACAGGACAGGCAATTGTGGCATGTCTGATACTCAGACTGACACCAGAGGTGGTCAGCCATGGAATTAAATACTGGAAACAGTGCAAAGAATTCGATTGGTGAATAAAGTTAACAAAATTCCTCCTTGCAGAGCCTGAAACAGTTGCAAAGTCAAGTACCAAAGAAGAAATATTTGAGGAAACCCACAGAAAACAAATTCTAGACAGGTTACTTGACACTTTTGATGTCAGGATGTGGAAAAAATAACTCCATAGAAAGACACACTTAGATGAACCTTCTGAGGAATAGCTTACCTCTAAGCACAGTCATAAGAGAACACTGCATTCATTGATGGGGTTGGCAAGCTGAGGAAATGGTTCTCTATATGATTAAGCTCAAAATAGCAACAAGAAAAATGACCAACTACGGGTAATTTGACTTCAGGAAAACTATTTGGTAGAGTTTATGTGACAGCTGAAGAGTAGATCAAAGTTGCACTGGGCAGATGACAAAACAGAGAGGTGTGATCAAGAATTAGGTTGATTGGAGGATTGAATGCAACAGCAAAAGAACAGCCTTACAGAGCTTTTAAATGGAGGTGCGCAGCAACCTCAGATTCACAGCTATTAGAAAAATAAAGTGCCTGGGAGAAGGGAGATTAAGTACAGAGCAGAAAAGTACAGTGCAACTGAGAAATATCTGCTATGAGAGCAAAATTCTATTCAACTCTAATACAAATTAAGGAAAAGGAAAGAAATGTGGCTACTTTATTTTAATAAATTTAGAAATTTTCAGAAAAGTGAAAACTGGCCTTAAGATGTAAGAACATAAAACAAAACAGAGGAAGCAAGTTTTCTGTGTCATAGCTTTAGCAGTATATGAGTCAATGGCAGAGTGGTCACTGTGGATGGAATATCTTCCACACACTGAAAAAATACAGTGGTAAATAGAAGGAAATTTTCTATTGCACAGAAACCATGTAATAAAACATAGCAGCAGTCTTGAGCATAACCAGCCTCAGATTCAGTTTACCCAGGTCCTGGCCCTTGGAACCTCATAGCCCACCTGCCTCACACATACACATACTCGAGCAAACGGGTGGGTCTCAAGCAAACAATTCAGGCACATCATTCCATCAGTCCTTGGCTTGGATCTCTAGGTCCCTGCAGTAGCCAACTCTCAGGTCCTCTGGTCTCTCCAGTATCCAGCACTGACGTATGGCTGCTTCTGTAGCTGTCTCCCAAATCTCATGCATGCATGCAGAATACAGAGTCCTTCTACCCAGCAAAACAAAGAGTTTGATAAGACAGGGTAGGCTGCACAGATCAGCCACGTCTGTTCAAACACATGGTCAGACGAGTGTCCTGACCAGGTCCTGTTTACATGTGACTGCCCCCTTAAGCCCCTTGTTTATTTTCTCATCCTTGTTTGTTCCTCCACAAACTACCTGGATCCTTCCCTTTCTCCATCCTTAGTTCTTCCCATAAAACATGCCATAATAAGCCTCGTACAATCCCAAGATTCTCTTCTGCACCAGTAATCACAGAATCACAGAATGGGTAAGATTGGAAGGGACCACAGCTGTCATCTGCTCCAACCTCCTTGCTCAGGGTCATCCTAGAGCACATGGCACAGGAATGTATCCAGACAGCTCTTGACTATCTCCAGTGAGGGAGACTCTGTCTCTGGGNCTGGGCAGTCTGTGCCGGTGCAAGGTCACCTGCACAGTAAAGAAGTTCTTCCTCATGTTCAGGCAAAACTTCCTGTGCATCACTTTTGGCCCATTGCCTCTTGTCCTCTTGCTTGGCACGACCAAAAACAGCTCAGAAACATCCTCTTGGCATCCTCCCTTCAGATACTGATAGACAGTGATGAGTTCCCCTCTCAGTTATCTCTTCTCTAGGCTGAACAGGCCCAGCTCCTTCAGCCTCTTCCTGTAAGAGAGATGCTCCAGTCCCTTAATCATATTTTTCACTCTTCACTGGCCGTGCTCCAGGAGCTCCATGCTTCTTCTGTGCTAAGGAGCCCATGAGTGGCATGTTTGGGTATGTGTGGCAATAGGCAGTGAGGTGAATCAGAAAACTTCTTGACTAGACTCATCATGATGGGTTTCACCCTAGTCTGCTGGTCTCCCAGAACATCTCTGGAAAGGCCTTGTGGGGAGCTCGTCTCTGATAGGGTTAAAAGGGGATCTTCAGCACAAAAACTATGAAAGCACAGCAAGGGGGAAAGGATGTACATATATATCAGCAAGGAATAAAACAAAGTGTTATTTTTCTGTTGACTAATGAGATTTATTCACCATGCACCAGTTAGACTCATTGGACTAGGATCTGGAATCTGGAAGTCAGACAAAGCCCACTTTTTTCATAACGTTAAATGTCAATAAAATTAAATAATGTTAGTAGCTTTTCTATATTAAGAATCCTTGTGTGCTTTCATAACTGCAAACACATTTTTTGTAATTATTGATTTTCCTGAGAAGAATTCAGTTCCTCTACAGAATTGTAGGCAGATTTGGACTGTATTACATTTTAAATTAGGAATCTGTCTGCTTTTTGTTAAGTCTGCAGAAAAGAAACAGTACAAAAGACAGGTTTGTTCACTTCCTTTTTTCAATTTTTGTATATTTTTGTGCAGCATCCTGTCTATGATTATCCATTATTTTTTAAAGTCTAGACTTTGTGGTAATGAATGGAAAATGTTGCACGAAAAGGCAACTACTTGTTATCATTAATAAAGGAGCATGGAATCAGAAAAAAACCCTGTTAGCATACTTAACTGTAGAGATTTAATCAAAACACTTATCAATGTTCCAGATAAAGTATATAAAAGCCTAAACACATTTATTTATAGAAAATGAGACAGAGCTATGCAGCTGGGCTTGTAGGATCATTTGTTTACAATTTATGTCATTTCGGGACAGAAGAGAACCAAAGACTTTCATCAAATAATGAAGATGTAACCGTGTTGTATGTGATGTAATTAGGACTGAGGGAACTGGAAAATGGTGGACTATCCTGAGAGGAAATAAAAAACATGAATACTTTGCCATGCATGTCGTATGGAAGCCAGTAATAGAAAACAGCTAACAGCTCTCTCTTTTCTCATTATGTGAGAGAGAAGACCAGAAAGTATTGAATATCTGATTAAAATCACTGCTTATGAAAGGCAAGAGTAGGAGAAAGCTCAAATTAGTCTATACTGACAGCATGGAAAAGTTTTATCTCAAGGTTGTAAAAGGACTGGTTTTTATGCCTTCATAGACTATTCAGTCAGCTGAGGCATTTTCAAGAAGCTTTGGTGTCTGAAAAATCCTAATTTGTCAAAAAATGAGTTTCTGACAACACAGAGTATCACCAAATTCCTTAATTAAAACCATAAATGTTTTAAATATACCAATATTTTGATTGAACTTTTGACAAATGATGTTCTTTCTGTCATTTGACCTGGCATCTTCTCAAACCAAAGTAACTATAGTAACAGATTAAATAAACAAAATAGTATGTAAAACTTTTGATTACCCAAGTTGTTTTTATTTTTATTGTGAAGGTTGATTGAGATTTTTGTCTGATACAATGCACTGAAATTCTATTAACAGCAAACAAGCATCTACAATTTTTGACTTGAAAATATTGGACTATAATTTCACATTTTAAATACACCTATGATTTATAGTTCAGAATAAATTTAATCATCAGCTACAGGAATTTCAATTTTTATTCTGTTTTCTAAGAAGGAAAGTTATATATCTTAAATCTTCATTACTCCATTCTAATCATTTAGGAAAAAAAAATTATTTTGTAATATGGCCCCAGGGGATGTACAGAACTGTAGAATTATTTAAGTTGGGAAAAACCTTCACGATCATTGAGACCAACTGCCAAGTCCATCACTGAACCCCATCCCTAAGTATTTATTGCAGTGCAGCAGGCCTTCTGCTGAGAAAATGAGCCAACAGGCTAAATATTGACATTTATTTTGACCTTTGCAGTTGGAACAGTCAGAGGGACTCATGAGAAGAAAGATGGTGGAACAGTCAGAGGGACTCATGAGAAGAAAGATGGTGTCATTAATAGAATAACAGAATGCCTTGGCTAGGAACAGATCTTAAAGATCCTCTAGTGCCAACCCCTCACCCAATGCCATACACAGGGATGCCACACACCAGATCAGGTTATAAAGAGCCAGGTTACAGCAGACAGGGACATGTCATGATACATCACTTTGGAGATCAAAGGTTGTTTAGGTACCAGTAGTAACATAATTCTTTAGTATGTCATCTCAGATAGATTAGTTAACACATGGAGCCAGTAAAGCTGAGACTGATTGGCTGGTAGTTCTCTGGGTCCTACTTCTTGTCCTTTTGGAGACCAGGGTGTCATTTGCCGCATTCCAACCCTCAGGCACCTCTCCTGATCTCCATGACCTTTCGAAGATGATTGTGGGTGGCTTCTCTATGGTGTCCACCAGCTCTCTCAGCACTGGTGGATGCCCATGGGCTCATCAGGGCCCATGGACTTGTGGATGTCAAATGTCCTCTAAACTAATTATCCTTGACCAAGGGGAAGTCTTCCTTCTAAAACTCCTTTACCCTGGTCTCCTGGGTCAGATATTCCCAAGGACTGGTCTTGTCAGTGAAGACGAGTGCAAAGAGGGCATTCAGTAACTCTGACTTCTCTGCATCCTCTGCTGTCGGAGTCTCCCCTCCACAAAGTAATAGGCCTACAGTATCCTTAGTTTTCATTTTATTATTGATGTATTTGAAGAAGCCTTTCTTGTTGTCCTTGACATCTTTGACCAGTTTTAATTCCAGATGGGCCTTGGCCTTCCTTGTCTCATTTCTCCTTACTCTGACAACCTCTCTATATTCATTCCAAGTGGCCTGACCCTGCTTCCATCTCTTGTGTATTTCCTGCTTACATTTCGGTAATGACAGGAGTTCTTTATTCATCCTTGCAGGTCTCTTTCTCCCTTTGCTCGATTTTTTACTCATCAGGATGCATTTTTCTCGAGCCTGGAGGAAGTAATCTGTGAATATCAACCAGCTCTGTTAGACCCCTTTTCCCTGCAGGGCCTGTTTCTATGGGATTCTTCCAAGGAGATCCCTGAAGAGGCTAAAGTGATCTCTCTGAAGTCCATGGTTGCCATCTCGTTGCTCTGCTCCCTCCTCCCCCAATACTGAACTCCACAATCTCACTCTTGCTGCAGCCAAGGCTGCACTCAACATTCACATCTCTAACGAGGACTTCCCTGTTATTATGGTAACAGCACACAATTCCTTGTAGGATCCTCCACTACTCGTGCAGGAAATTGTCACCAATGCTTTACGGAAACCTCCTGGACTGTTTGTGCTTTGCTGTGTTGAATCACTAGCAGATGTCAGGTTATGTTTTTGGCTGTTTGGACTTGCTCAAGGTATTTCCTCTTAAGCTCTTTAGAGATAGTTCAGGAGGGACCAAAACGCTTGCTAAAACCTGAAGTATTAAATCAGGCTCAGAGGACTGCTAAATCAGCAGAAAAACACACAGTTCTGTGCAAAACTAATCTAGTGGCACGACCTGAAATGACCCAGAAGTATGGTACTTGTTGATGGATGTGTAATTGCACAAAGATGTGCTTTTTGCTACTGATATAAAACATGAATGTCATTGAGCAGAGAGTCATTACAAGTTCCACAGAAGTGTTACACCTATGTGAAATTGGCACTGAATGCCAAGACTAGCTGAGCTAAGGCTGTCAAAAAGCTACAGTTATACTGCCAACTTCCAGCTTTTTGCTCACTTCCTAGACATTACTCCAACTTATAGGTGGAAAAGTAACGAAGAGTTGGCGAGCATTCTATCTCGTTACGTCAAGATTTGGGATAGGCTTGCTTGCTTTCACCCTCAGGCAATATACAATTCGGCTATTCAGGCCCTAACATGAGATGCATACCTTTTCCTGACACTGTTTGAAGCAATCTCACTTATGCTATAGGTGAACCAAAAAGAACTGGTCCATTTAATACTCTGCTCTCATTTACGTTATGTTACTTATATTATTTTGATTTATTTCCCATATTAGTATCACCAAAAATCTACATTTTCCCTCTAAATGTACATGGAAAAGGCTATAGGGAAATTCTAATTCTTTTGTGTTAATTGACTTACATTACAATTCTGCAGGCCAAGATAAGAATGAATCATTGACTCTCAAAAATGCAATTTATTTTCTTTAATATTTTGACCTTTGCAATTTTCTCTTTGGCTAGTCCTTCCAATGTTTAGAAACAAACAGGGAAGAGAATGTTTAAAATGAAAAGCAGCAGCTAGCTTTAAAAAAGCAAAACAAATATTTTAGATTTTTCCATTAAAGTATTGGTTTTGTAATTGGCTTGCTTAAGAGGAAGAGGAGTAGAAGCATCAAAATATGAAAAGAAAGCAAATTCAGGGTGAAGTCCGCTGCTTGGATGGAGAGTGAATGAACAAACTTTGTAAGTGGTGCGTAGAATTTGTAAATTGAAGTTGCAAGTTTGCACCGAATTTCATGTATGAAAGGGAAATTGCTTTGTGACTGCTTCATTGTCATGAGAAGAGACTAAAAAGCAGAGACTTGCCTTGCTGCTTGGCACAAAACAATATGCAAATTGCAAGGCTTCTTATGCCAGTTTAGTATTGTTCAAATCGCCAACTTTTCTGCTCCTTTGGTCTGCTCTGCTCTCGTCTTTCCAAGGAAGGGTGAGACAGAGGTGGGGACTATTAGAGACAATTTATCTTCCCACCACATCAATTCCCATGAAAACTGATTTTTTGAATTCTTCTTTTTATTTTTTTTTTTTCCTTCAGAAAATTCTGTGAGAACAAAAAGAATTTGTAGTATACTAGGAAACTTGAAAGGGTTTCAGAAACAAGTGCCAGTATAGAGGCTATCTCATAAAGAACATCCGTCCAACAGGATCATAATTTAAAATGATGATCACTCAGCTTCTGCATGTCCAGTAAATCAAATCTAGAAAACTTGTTACCTTTAAGCACTCAGGTGTAAACTATGTAGGGTGTTCTTGGGCTCCTTCACTGTGTCTCCCCCACACTCCAATAAAAGAATCCTTTAGAGGTCTGTTGGTAGATGGAGCTTCACCTACACCAACTTCAATTCCAAAATGTGAATATCTAAGCATGTTTTATTTCAGAAACACCGATATAAAACAAAACTTAATGAAGCTCATTCTCTGTCTAAAAATTAATTATCTGCCATCAACAGGTAAAATGAGGTAAGAATTCAAATCAGTAAAGGCATATCCAACCTGTCTTTCTGAACTTACAAAAAAGAGAGGAGAGAAACTTGCTCTGGGTGCGCAGACCAATCATTTCTAAGTATTGAACTCCAAAACACTTGTGAAGATAGACAGAACTTTCTTCAAAACAGTTCCTTTAACCTTGTTTGGCACGTGAAGGTTTACTTCTAAATCCATGTGTTTCAAAACAGGAATAGTAACATAGTACTGTTAATCAAGATGAAAACAGTGACTGTTGTAAATAAGGTAATTTTGTCCTTCAGTCTAAGTCCAAATCAGAAAATTGCCATCTCTGGTCAGGAACCCCAGTATTGCTTTACAACCACCCTCTTCAAGACTTTTAGTAGGAAGGAGACAGAGCTGAGGATGATGCCTGTGTAAACAGATTTTATTTCCCTTTTTTTTTAAATCTGAGAGATTGAATATTGCTTACTTTTTATGTTATCCTATTGCTACAACTCTTCTATGGGGAGCTAACACGCATTCTCCTCCTGAAACAGTACCAATTCTGTTAAATTTTTATCCAGAATATTTCATTGAAACAACATCCAGTGATCATCTATGTTAATCTCTTCAATACTTGCTGGAACTTTGCTAATTGAGTGTGTTTATGGTCCCTTGTGTCTTCAATGGAAAAAGAATCATTGCATGAACATTGTTGTTTTAATTTTTTTGTATCCATTACCTGTCTAATTATGGCAGAGGACAAGGATGGGAAGAAAGGGAGGGACCTGGAGAAAGCTGGAGAAAGAAGGCAAGATACAAATAAAGGCTTAGACATTTAGTGCTGTACAAAATTTAGTGCTTTCCAAATTAAAACATTTGTGCTTTAAAGTCTTTCTCCTAACAGAAAGTTTATCATTTTTCAAAACAACATTGAAAATAAACCTCAAATTTTTTGCTCTTGGAAATGAACTGTTAATGAATTCAGATGTCTGTGGCTTCTCAGATACTTATGCAATCTGACAATGTTATCCCTCAGCCAGTATTTATGAGCTGCTTCCTGGACTGTAACTCCACACATTGCCACCAGCTGTCTTAAAATGAGGAGCAGTTTGTCCCTGAGTTCCAGGAGGAGGGCATGGAGAATACTCCCAGCTCTACTATAGCACATCTCCTCTGCCAGCTTTTTGCCCTATCCTCCATCAACCTTCACTGATCTTGGAGATTTCTGTGGCCTTTGGGCTTTCTGATCCCACAAACAGGTTAAATTGCATATGTACTGCGTAAACACCCAGAACTGTCCCACAGAAGTTAGAATATGTGCCACATTTCTTCAGTGACAGGGAGACCTTGCAATGCCTGAAGTAGATTAGAGTCTGCCTGCAAAAGTACGGCTTCAGCCTCAAAGTGCAGCAACTGCAGGTTGGCATGGCAATGAAGGAGTCATATTTTGATTCACATACATCAAGTTGATATTTCAGTGTCTTGTGAAATGTCTGTTAGGTGGAAGAAGCCAGGATGAGATAGTAGAATTTGTCTTCATGCCAAGGAGACATATTTTGCTCTGGCACAAGGGAATTTCCCAATGTATGATTTTAGCATAGGTGAATATTCCAGCTTGACAGAATTTCATCTCTGGCTGCCAGTCTGGCATATTTTATGTGCTGTACAGGCAAAACACAAGCCTAGGTGCTCGAATATATTTCCATGCAAAAATACCTGTGACAGTAATGAAGAAAGTTAATCTGAAAATAAACAGTAAAAATATCCATAAAACTAACAGAGAAGTTTATACTTAAAGTTCCTTCCACTGAGAAAATTACCTTGTTAACTGTATCCAGTTGGATTATTTTGTGATCAGGCATAAGCACGTCTAACAGACTGCAGATGACATTGCTCTTCAAAATGGAAGAAAAAGCTTTCCTTATAGCATCTGGCATGGATAGAACCAAGTAGACAGAAATCACTGCTGGCATTTTTGAATACTTACTTTTTTAAAGAAAGTATCAGCAATTTTGTGTATTCTCTGTTATTCAAAGGAAAACAGAAGAAGAGTTGTCTTGACTTATATCTTTTTGCTTCTTGGTCATGGGAGAAGAACTCATTTAGCCACTGTAATGTCTTAAAGGCCTTTTGATCATGCCTTAAAACTGCTAGACAATACACCTTAAAAGAAGTTATCATAGGTTTTTGGGATCCTCTGCTCTGTAAAATCTTGTTCCAAAGGTGGCCATACATGGCTGAAAAATGCAACAAATTTCCTCAATAAGAATACATAAGTATCATTAGAAATGGTACAAATTTACTAGAGAAAATTTGATTCTTTCAAGTTTTCTCTTCTGAGGCCCTTTCCTACATCTATTAATATGTAAATAGCTGTATCTTATACTGTATAGAGATTCCTACAAGAAACTGAAAATACGAAAATGCAGAATTTTCTAAGCAACTATCTCAGTTAGAAGACAATAGACACTGATATATATGCTTAAAATTTCTACATATCTGTGCCAATGAAAAGCTCTATTAAATGCCGGGAGAAATTTTTAAAAGAAATTTTTTCTTACCCTAGGCATTTTGTAAAAGTGTAAGATTACATTAAAGGACTTCTATTCCTTTCTACAGTTTTGTTTACATGACAATCCTCAGGAAGCTTTTTCCTACCGAAAAATGTGAGTAGAAAATGAAGGGGAAGGAGAATATGACAGAAGAGAAGCTGAATAATGGCTGATAGCAGAAAGAATATAGTTAAGGATTAGTAGGGCAATAGATACTGTTTAGAAAAAAAGCCCTTTGGGCTTTAATACCATCACTGCTGTTGGTCCTACCACTGATTTAGAAGTGCTATGCATTATTTCTGATAACTTTTGCCATCTGTAAATAGAAGGTGATGATGACCTATAAAACATTAGTGAAAAATAGAACATGAGAATTATTTTGACACCTTCACTTCTGTACTATGCCTTTACGTACTTATTTAACAGAAGTTTGAAACAGCTATCCCAACAGTTAGGGGTGGGCAAGCACATAAGCTAAAATAATGTAATTGAATATTTCTTTAAGCTTGAATTGGACCTCTGACTTTTTTGCTTATCTTTCTTGAGGAGATTTTTCATTTGTATGTGCTCTAAACTTCCTGGTTTCAGTGGGCCATAAAAACAGATGTGCTGAAATACAAACACCACAAAAAGCTTACTTTTGTGGTATTTCCAGCCTGAAGGGAAGCCAAAGATGTTAGAAATCCCTTGAGAAACCCTACTTCCAGCCTACTTTTGCAGACAGATTTGTCTATCATTTCTTTTATGACTGTAACCCAAGACGGACAGTAAATAGCAGAATTCACACACACTCTATCTGTTACTGGGTCACATTCTTACAGGGTGCTAAGGAGAACTACATGGAGAAAGGTAATTGTTTTCCCTATGTTTTTTCCATAATTTTAAGCTTAGTTTCAGTTTGATTTTTTTCTTGAAAGCAGAAGATATCAACACTCCTGTGAAAAGGAGAGGCTCCTCACCTTGTGCTATGGGAGCGCATGATAGATCCTTGAAGTGGAACCTGATGATAGAAAATCAAGCAGAATTAAATCTGAATTTGATCTGATTCTAGTCAGAATTTTATTAAAATCAAATAAAGTTTGTGGATCATTGTGTCCTGAACTTGTAAATTCTGCAGGGAACACAGCATTCTGGAATTTCTTTCATCTTTTTGTGGTTCAGGTACTCTAAGATATAAATTTTGTATTAGTTGGGATTCAAGCATCAGCTTAAAAGAACCCTCTGTGTCTGCTTCAGCTACACAAAACCCAAAGCCTTGTTCTATTTAAGTTGTCCATATGATATTGTGAGACAAGACAGAGCACCCATAACACAACTGAGTCCATCCAGCCTGCCAGCTAGAACCCATGAGAGCTATGCATGTCTGACATGTCCACAGACATCAGATGCAAATCTGTGAGAGATGTGGAGCAGACAGCTATCAGTCAGTAACCTCAACATCTTGGGAATTTCTAGAGCCCTGGAACATCTCTAACATGTATGTAGACCCCTACATGTAGAAGATCTGGAGGTCAGACTCACATCTTTAAGGTGAATTATAGAAGAGGAGCTACCACTGAACATTCTTTGGTTCAGAGACAGGTTGGGGATTATATTTATGTCTTGAGATGGAACATAGCTTATATCACCTTAAAAATAAGGGCACTTAAATCATTATTTCATCATGCTTTTTTACTGCTGTCACTTCTGTTATAAAAAGCTGCATGTTTTAGAAATAAACCTCCAATAGAGAATATAATGGCTTTGGAAGCTTCATATCCCTTTTGGTTTTACTGTGCAGACTAAGCAAATCAGAAAGTGGAACATGATTTTTGTTATTACATTTAGAACATGTTATTTCCTTTCTGTTTTCTTTCCATCTTGGGTTACCATTATAAAGGAAATGATAGACAAATCTGTCTGCAAAAATAAGCTGGAAATAGGCTTTCTCAAAAAGAACTCGTTTGGCATTTTAACTTGTGGTTGTTATTTTGAATTGCTTTCAAAATAAGTAGAAATACTGTTGATTTCCTGATAGGTAATAGTGTCTACATGAAGGTCTTTTTAGATTATCACACACTAATGAATAAATAAACTCCTAAAAATATGTGTTGTGCTGGTGTTCATGTCTGCCTCTGGCTCATTAACAAAGCATAGAGAAGTCACAGAGGTGTTCTGTGGCTCTGGATTGTAAAGTAACACATAAGTAAAGCTTAGATTTTCATATTTTCTTCTTAATGTTTATATTAATCACTTTTGAAACATCAGTTGTAGAAAGATTGAATCTAAGATGCCATTTCCAGAATGCCAGAAGGGATCACTTTGATAATTTAGTTTGACCTCCAACATCACTTAAGCCATAGGCCTTCTCTACTTTGAACGAAACATGGCTCTCAGAGATATATCATATCTTCTTCAAAAGTGTTATTATAATTGTTAGCAAAATATTACTCTGATAAATTAGTTTCAAAGGAAAAATGTCCATCAAGCAAGCCTTCAATTTTTCTCTGAGATGAATATGTCCAAATTCACCATCCAAGGACTGTTCTGGTGCTGCAGATTTGTCTGGCAAATAATTCTGTATTGAAAAATGTTGTTCTGTGTCAATACTTTTATGGCTGTTGCTGGGATGCTAACTTTCTCTTGAAACATTTATATTGGTCTCTTCAAATTTTTAATTGTAAAATATTGTTTCCAATCCTCCAGGCAGTCTTCTGGTTTTCCCTGAATACTTTTACATATCAACATCTTTCCTTAAATGTGTGAACTGATTTTGGCAGAGATAATTTTCTACATAATAGCTGGTACTGGGCTATGTTGCAGATTTATGCTGAAAACGATGTTGATAATATAGAGATGTTTTCATTATTGATGAGCAGGGCTTACGCAGAGCCGAGGACTTTTCTTCTTCTCTGCTTCTCATCACACCTCACCTGTGAGTAGGTTGGGGTGAATAACCGGTTGGGAGGGGGTACACCCACTGACCAAAGGGATAGTCCATACCCCATATGATGTCATGTTCAACAATAAAAGCTCGGGAAGACGATAAGGAGGAAAAGGGCTATTTGGAGTTCTGGCATTTGTCTTCCCAAGTAACTGTCACAAGTGGTGGGGCCCTGCTCTCCTGGACATGAACACCTGCCTGCCTATATTAATGCGCCGGCACGCTGGCTGGGCTGAGATGGCAGCAGCTTGGTCCAGGCGTGTCCCACACAAAGGAAGGACGCCCCGGGGCACCTCGGTGCCTCGCTTGCCAGCCTCCCAGCCCGTGCGGTGGAGGGCACGGAGCCTAGCGTGCCTGGGGCTTTTGGATAGCCCAGGCGCAGCCAGAAATAAATGATCAGAGGTGGCCCTCGGCCGGTGTTCCAAGGGGTTATTGTAGAAGCACCCTCAAATGGACCAGATGCCAAAGAGAGCAAGGCACAGTAATCAGGGCTTTATAAAGGACGCAGGGAAGGGGGCGGGGTGACACCACAGGGACCCATAGGAAGAGGAGAAAGGTGGGACAGGCAACGACACCTTCCCTTAGGGGACACAAGGGGTGTCTGTCAACTGTAGACAGAACCACCCCTCAGGCATCCTAGGAATTCAAAGGCAGAAGCCATCTTCACAGAATGGGGGTTTCACTCCTTGGTACCAGCCCACCAAACCTCTGTTTCTGGGCTCGGTGGCCCCCTGGTTGGTTCATTCGCCACAACACCTGCCCATGGGAAGCAGTGAATTAACTCATTATTTTGCTTCGCTTTCATGTGCTAGTTTTGATTTATTAAACTGTCTTTATCTCAAACCACAAGTTCTCATGCTTTTATTTACCTTTCTATTCTCTCCCCCACCCCACTGAAGAGGGAGTAAGTGAGCGGTTACATGTGGTTTAGCTGTCTGTAGGGGTTAAAATACAACAATGTGGATATCCAATTGTCCATAATATTCCAACTGGACAAATACCTGTGCCAGATGTGAATGCAAGGTAGCCATTCTGCTGAAACACCATTGAGACCTGAAACCACAATTCTGATGTAGCAATTTTGTGAAGGACAAAAAGATATTATATACCAGTTTTGGCTCTTCATGTACTTGTCTGTACCTTTCTGATGTACTCTGCTTCCTTCTTATTGAATAAAAAGTGGTCCTTTTTAGGCAATAATCTGTTACAGTTCTGTAGGATACGGTTGACATTTGTTGATATGGAAATGTGAAGCATGATGTCAGGTTTTGAGTTTATGTCCTGTCCACCAAAAACCTTATGACTGACATTTGTCCACAGAAAAGGAGATCCTGTCCTTCAAAACACAGCCATATTTTTAAAGGAAATTTTATCTGGTTTATTGCAGTAAAAATGTAGGTAATCTACCAAATGCAGAATGCCTGCAGGTGTTCAGGCCACCTCTGGGATGAAGCACTGCAACCACTTCAGAATATGCTCCAGCACTTTTCAGTTCTTCAGAGAGCAGCATGTGAGGAAAAATGTTATATCCAGTTGAAACTGAGACAAGAAAACAGAAACTACTTATTTGAATCTCTTTCCTTCAGATATTACCAACTCAGCATGATGGGACATTTCACACTGAGAAAGCTTGTGTCATTATAGAGTCAAAGGGAAAGGAATCATTGTCTGACTTGTCAGCATTGCTTGATATTTGTTTGAGATTTCTGATTCTTTTGCTAGCCAGACCCAACCCTTCTGAATTTATGAGATCTGACAGACACGTAGTTTGAGTGGCATATCTGCAAGTTACTACTATAATTTTCAGGAAATTAATGTGTCTAATTTCCACTTATTTCACTATATGACCTATTTCATACAGTTTCCAGTAAGTCATATGGAGGTTTTGCTCCTAAACCTGAAATAAGGACTGTTTTATTAGTCCTCATCAAAGTGTATTCAGATCACGGTGTCATGTTCTACCTGCCACTGGGGTTTTGAATGAGCTGCATCACCATCAATCTTCAGCGTTATGATGATAAGTAACTACTTATTTGTAACAAGATGTTGAAGTACTGTCTGAATTCTCATGGAGGTGAAGAATCTTATGACTTCCTTTTCATAAAATTTATAAAATTCATAAAATTCAGCTTGGCTTAGCTGGTCCACTGAGTTGGGACCTCCCCATGAAGGTGGAATAACTCCACTGCTGGTGACTCGCAAAGAATGCCTAGATCTTAAGTTCACGTGGTGCTACCATCACTCATTTCATCAGGTCTGGTAATATCAGCGTGAGACTTGGATATTTCCTCCATAACCTGAACGTTAAAAACCATATTCTTTAAAAATACTGCGGCAGCTTTGCTTTTGAATGAGAACAATGTTGAAAATAGGCAGATGTCCATTTTGTCAAATCATGTATTTTTCTATCAGTAAGGACATATTTCAACACCTTAGAAAAAGACTTGGGTTTTCTACTATAGTATTCAAATTGCTAGTGTTAGAGTGCAATCAGTGTGTTGTGATAGAATGACAGAAATAACTTTGTCCTTATTCCCTAATTCTTTTTCTCTTTAATGTGGTAAGAAATATTTTCAGGTTGGCTTTGTTGCTCTGTAAAGCTACAGTAATGTGCATTTTTAAATAGTGTTTTCACAAATCTGGTACAAACCCCTTGGCAAGGAGTCCAAAATTAATTTTAGAAGCTGATGTAAATTCAATGGAAATAATCTGGTCTCAAACTAATAAGATGTTTGAGTTCATCCTGTCTTGCTTTTTTGAGTTAATAGAAATATCTAGATAGATAAATGTCCAATTGTCATCTTCAAGCACTGGGGAGAAATCAACATCACCAGAGAGTTATTCAGCATATGCAAGAATTGGAAAGATAGGCAGGAGGAATCTGAGTCTTGCTTGTGAGTACATGCACATGAGCAAAACTATTTCAAATGATACTTCAGATTAGGCTGTGCAACTTATTGTGCAGACAAGACCTCTGGTAGCTTGAATTATAGGTTAAATCGTTAAGAATAAGTGATTGTGCATTTAAAATACTGGACAACTCTGGTTATCAAAAGAAAACAACAGGCGTTGAATGCTATAGGAATAATGATATTTCAGTTAGTCTATTAATAGAAAGGAAGACGGTCCTGCTCTGCACCTCTGCAATGGGAAGAGACTTAACATTGATCATCCCTGAAAACACTAATTTGAGAGAACAGGTTAGAGCCTGTTTTCTTCCTTGAACCCCATATTTGGAGCAGAAGTATGAATATGATGAAAACATGTTGCTGAAGCTGCAACCAGTGAAATTAAGGCAACCAGAATATTTAAGAAAAATACAAGAAAAAACCTCAAGCAATTCCCATACGAAGAGTAAATGACAGACTTAGATGGGGTACATGGAATTTGTTCTTTGAAAATGTTGGTGCCATCCCTTTTCCTGTCTGTCTCACTGTCTCCTGGGAAACATTTGTCTATAATTATGGCAACTTGTTGTTGCCATGGAGGTCTACATAACTTCTAAACTTTGAAGGAAAAAGTGAGACATAGAGACAGAAAGACAGGAGTCATTTAAGCAAATGCTCAGTGACTCTCAATGATACATTTGTGAACCTTTCTTAATAGATACATTATAGGAAAGATGACAAATTTGTGTCATGCAAGGTCTTATAATGGACATACATAAAATCTTTTGGGTTGAGAGTGTTCATGTATGATGCTTGGTTGTTTAATATCTATTCATATAATAAAGAATGGCTCACTTCTTGTTTGGTTGTTTGCACAACTTTCATGCAACCTGATAAAATAGTTATAAAACTTCTGTGTTTATCAAGGAGAAAAAATCACAGATGCTTGGCACCTGATTTGGCACATATGTCACTCATTCATTACAGATGAAAAAGGTTATAAAGCTTATTTCAACTGGTTTGATATGTTGTTCTGACTAGTGATTGTAAGTCATTGTAAGTCAAAAATATGTGCTTATGTGGCATTAGAATAAAAAAGTCCTAAAATACAAATTTTTGAAAGATTGGAGTAGGTAACCAGTGATCAGTTACTCTGTCCTTGAATATTGCCATGCAGTAAGAAAATGTTTAAAAATATCTGTGTGCTGCACTTAGTGGACCTCATCTTGTCAAGAGGTCAGCTATGTATGAAAATCTACTTTATGAGGGAAAAATATGCAAGAGCAATGTACTGTGAGTAATTTCCCTTTAATGTTTTTCCATAGAGAAAATTCAACACATCAAATGTCAAACTATTTGAAGGGTAAATAAACAAGTACATTTAAAGCAATGAGAAATGGTCTTGATGGCCCAAAGCATACATGAATATTAAAAGGTGTACAACTATGCTATAAACAGAAAAAAATGCTTTTAATAAAAACCTGGAGCATTTTATACTTGTCTGCTTCGTAAGCAACAGGAAAATGAGTATGTCCAATTCAGAAGCTGATTTAAGGCAAAAGATTCTTATAAAATTAAAGCTTATAAAGCTAGGTATAAACATTCATAAAAGGAAATGGAAACAAATTGTTTTAAGTTCAATAAGTATTTTTAAAGTGAGAAAATTGGATTAGAAAAAACATGAAACATTCTTTTGCACAATGTCTGTCCTTTGCATTGCTTTTTATGCCTCCTGATCAAGGAATGCGAGTCCTTCAGGTTCATCAAACAAAATGAAATATAGTAAACAACTATAGTTCTTTGCATTCACTAAATTAATTTTATTTCTAAATTTATTTTATTTCAAAATCAGTATCTGCTTGGTAGTGTTTTGTGCTCAGTTTAGGATTTATGTTATAAGCAAAACAATGGTATCACAGTTTGAAATGCAACTATGCATGGAAGGAATTACATCACTGTGTTTTATAGTTAATTTCACTCAGTTTCCATAATCCTCTTTTTTCCATATTAAGCTAGCTCAGTTTGTAAGACCAAAGATCAATATTCCATAATGCCACAATTGCAAACTGTATTTATAGCCCCACAAGTTAACATCTCTTCTTTTTCTTGTACCCTCCCCTAAATGTTAAGCTGTTGAGGCATAGCTAGCAAACTGCTTGTTGTAGGAGCAGGGTTTTTTTCTAGAAACAAGCTCATCAGTGATACTGAAAGCTTTACTTGTTACAGAAAAGTGAATGTAGACTATGAATGGATATATGTGGTCTTGTAGAAAGGAAGTAGTACTTTATTATGGGTTAGCCCACAGAGCTGTTGCCTGGTATTCATCAAGCTGTTGTCTGGAAAATTAGCTTGGTTAAGAGTGTTAGAAATTAAAGACGGCTAAATAACAGAATGAGAATTAGTTCTGGCAGAAGATGTCTGCATCTGCGTGACAATATTATTGGAAAAAGAAACAGGAATAATTAATTAACAAATAGCTTTCTGGAAAGAAACTTAACACATATAGCCTTCTCAGCATGAGTGCTAATAGGCTTTGTTTCAAACAGTGCAGCTTATACGATTATTTCTTTTTTAGTGGGTTTTAGCATGTACGAAAGATGCCAGACTGGGAGCTTTGGAAACCGAGTTTATTTATCCAAAGGAAGCCTATGGCCTTAGCAACAGCAGTAAGAACCAGTGTTCACTTCCTCACACTGAGAAGCCTGTTCTGAAGAATTACTAATAAAGTCATAAAATAGGTCAGCTTCCATGTACATTAGCCTTTGCCCTCTTTGCAGAGGCTGCCAGTAGGAATGCCGATTAATGACAGCTGTGTTGGACATTTGTTGACTGGGAACTAAACCGAGCTTGCAGATCCCTTTCACACAGTCTACAAAACACCCAGCAAATGGCAGTCTCTTTTTGACCTTGGACAGCATTAGAAGTATTTTCCAATGAGAAAAACTTCTCAAAAGCAGTACATTGCTCAGCAGAGAAAAAAAATAGTGTTTATTTTTCTATTTTTTATTCAATAATCTTATTCTAGACAGAACAAGTTCTCTCAGTAAAGTTTAAAAAAACCCTTAAATTTACAGAAAATTTATGAGGATATGTCAGAGAAACCTTTTTTGTGAGACAGCAAAGATATTTTCATGAGATTATTTGTTACTTCGTTCATGAAAACGTTACTAAAAATAAGGCCAGTTTAGAAAGGGGACATATTTCCAGCATATTTTGTGAAACCTTTGTTTTTTCCTGGATTCAAAATTTTGCTTTGAAAATATGAAAATTATGTTATATCAGAATGCACTGGAACCCTTACAGAGACCTTAAAAGATCCTTTTCTGAAATTAAGGAGCCTTCAAAAAGTGTACACAATAGAGTACTATCCAGGGTAAGTTTTAGAGAGATTCACTTTAAGTTTAAAGGTATGTGTGATTAAATAAATCATAAAGATATCCTGCTGGCAGTTTTTGGCATGATCAGTGGCCATTCACACCCTCAACAAAGCTGTATCTCTGATGTTATGGGAGTACTTAACACTTGAATTCCCCCTGGTGCTCAGCAAAAGTGTGGTTATTCTGGTGCTTTTGAATCAGATTTGTCTTATTTTTGGTTAGAGCTTGCATGTGCTGTTTTAGATGACACTTCACTAAAACATGACCTAACGGTATGGTGTTTCCAAAGTCTGAGAAGCAGAAAGCTTTGGTTTCATGGATGCGCATATTACAAAGAAACTTTTTTGGGGAGTAAAAGCAAGTGGCATATAAAGAAGCTGACTTTTTCGGATGTGCACTTCTGACTACTTGGCATCTTTTCAAAACAGTTCCATCTTAAAGAACGTAGATGATATTCAGTCACTTTTTGGAGAGTCAAACCCTTATGCCCTAAATCAGGGACGCAATCAACACCCTTCCCAAGGGAGAAAGTACAGACAAGGCCAAGAGAAAGGAGGTCCTCGCAGGCTTGCATCATGAAGTTTCCTCATTCATTTCCCCTCTGGGCCAATGAACTGTTCTCAGAATATTTCCTGAGACCCTGCAGATTCATGAGGTCTCCCCAGTCCCTGGAGTAGCCAGAAGCTCACAAAATCACTTGCCATTCTTGTAGTTAACGCCACCTGACTAAAGGAAGGCAAAAGTATCAGGAAGCTCCCTTATTTTTACAAATGCAAGTGTTAATTATAGATGTCTTTCTTTTCTAAATCAGTTCCTCAGATCTGCTGGGCAACCCAGGCATAGATGTATTGTTGCATGGCAAGACTTTTTCTAGTTTAAAGGAATATTGCCATTAATATAGGAGAATTCTTGCATACAAGTGGGCAAGAAGCATTAAGTCCATAATTATTATGCCACTTGCACACACCAAGTGACATTAGTGTACCTCAGGTTTCAAAAACATCCTAAGAATTCTCAATGTTATACGCTGTGCTATGGATGAAAAACATGCAAGTCTAGCACAGGAAAGTTGTTTCTGTTTCCTGGTGACACGAATTAGCAGAAATCTTTTCTTTTTAACAAATTTTACATTCCTGTGAAAATGGACAAAAAGCAGTACTCCTGAACAGTGACGGAGGAAATTTCCAGGAAGCTAAATTCCAAGAACGTGAGGCATGCCTCTTGAATCTGCTCACTGGAACATTTAGTAAATTTTTGCTGAAACTTTTTTGCCTTGCAAATTGATTTTGCATCTACATGACAATGTCCTTTGCTAACCTTGTGACTTTACAATAATTAAGTCTCTGTTTCTTTTCCTGAACTTGTGCTACACTTGTTGGAATGCTTTTCCTTGTTTCAAAAAGTTTTTATGTATATTGCACCATTTCATTTTTAATTTGTCTACAGTTTCATCTATCGGGAGAGAGAAAGAAAAGTAGGCATACTCTGCATTATGATGGGAATGAAATAATAACTAGCTGACAGATACCATAAAGTCTTTTTTGATTACTTCGGTTCATGTGATGCTTTACACAGTATCAGATCTTGTGTAATCTTCAGATCATCTGAAAAAAAATTACATTACAAGATATGATCAGTTAGAAAAAGGAAAGAAATTTGTTTGTACATCACTCTGAAATATTGTGCTGGATTAAAACTGAGTGCATGTTACATTCAGAACAAAAATTTGAAGACAGCAGCTGTTCAATAGGTTTTAAACTGATTAAAATTTCTTTCTGGCCCTATTATGACAAAAGATACCTATCTCTTGATATGTGATGCTGAATTTACTGAATTTATTAGGTAGTTTTACTTTCTGAAATTGAAGTTACTGGCTTCTTCTGGATTTTCAAGGAATATGTCCATCATCCTTTAAAGTTTATCCCTTTAATGACAATCTCAAATTTTAGCAGTACATAAAACAAAAGTGGGAAACAATAAAAATACGTAGTAGGTTTCGTAAACAACAGCTAAGTTGGCAACTACTCTCATAATGATATTCAAGACTGGAAAAAATCAACAATAGACTTTTACATGTATTAAGTTACATAATTAACAAATAAAACCAGTTAAAATCAGTAGGCGATGTTTTAAATATTTTTATTGTCTTGAGACAAGGAGAATTTTGATATTGCCATGAAACATTGGACTAAATCTAGAGAGCTGGTGAATTTGGAGGATCTGTGTTAACGTAACGTCGTGCTCTGACCACATATATTTCTTACAATGTGCTTCCAGTTTAGACTTGGATTCTTTTCATTACTTCACCTGGTTAAGCACCCTTTGACTTTTGCCTGTTGATCAAGTGAATGAGAGACTCTACATTTTAAATTCCTGTTATTCATTCCTTTAGATGGTGGTGTGTCAAACTGTGTTATGTTGAGAGTATCTTTAAGGTTTTATTTAATTTTTGCAGCACATCTGCACATACACTTCCAAAACATTCTTGGAGTTCTCATTAGGAACTAGTTAGCTCTACACACTACTTCTCATCCTATGTTTCTTATGCCATCTCATACAGAAAATCCCATAAATTCTTTGGGAACTACAACATACTGTTAACTTTTTGCACACATATTGAAAACTGAAGGTGCTGTAGAACACACTGAGGCAGTGAATTTATATAGTTTTTCAGAGGAAAAGATGCCTGCATCATTTCTATAACTTCCTGTGATGCGTCAAGCTTCCTGAAATTCTTGCAACTCTTTGCTATGTAAATGTAAATGTGTTTAACTGGAAAGTGTGGATAGAACGAATAGATTCTAATGAGAATGCTGCTAAGAATTTAAATTAATATTTAACACATGCATGTTTCTGTATGCTATATATTTCTAGAAAGTTGGATCTTAGACTGAGATTCCAAGGCAATATCATTTGCTGAAGAAATTACTCTTATATTTCAGGTTTCCTAACTTTTTCCCCACTCATCTTATTTAGGATTTCTGCAGCACTTATCATGTGAGGTTGCCGCAAGATGAGGACAGTTTGAAGAACTTTTTTATTTTTAGTTCACTTCAAGGCAATAATTTTCTAGGTCAAAGTCTTCCTCAGTGTATATGACTCTGTATCAAGCCAAAAATACTTTATGAGGTTTGGCAGAGGAGTGATGTCAACAATCTGGCATTTTGAGTGATTTTCGATGGACTCAAGCCATTGGTGGATATGGGAAACTTATTTGGAAAGAGGAACCATTTTCTCCATAGACTTCATCCAACTTTTCAAAATTTCTAGTAGTTAATTCAGCAGAGCTCATCAGATGGAATTTGTGGCTCAGCTGATCAATGTTTTCTAGTCTGCACAGAGGAGCCCTCGTCAGCTGTAAGACTTAGCTGAGAGATTTTTCTTTTATATCTATTTGGTAGAGAAGATTTCTCAGGTCCCCTTAATCCCTAACTAACTTCAATACTAAAAATTGGCACAAGTATTAAAAAAAGGAATTCTATGCATGATACTGCAGTGGCACCTGAAGCTCTTATCTGTGGCTTCCCTCAGAGCCAAAAGAAGTTGAATACCTTTATTTCCAAGTAGCATGTAGCATACAGCAAAATCCTTGGAAAGTGTTTTAATATATTTTGCTATTTTTTTAAATGGTGTAGAAGTAAGTGCATTATAGTACATTCTGGCTCCTAATTGCTGGTGTTAAATATGTGTCTAAATTTTTACAAAGTTCAGGCCTGAAGAAGCCAAAATTATGAGACTGCAGGTTTAAAGTGTAACTTTCTTTGTAAATACATGACTTGTTTCTATAGATGGACATTCTAAGGTATACCTACTTATGTTAATTTCCGGAAAAATAAGAATGTTCATATGCCTTTTAAGAATAATCTCTAGGGAAATAAGCAGAAAAGCATCACATTATATATGTGAGGCGTAGTACAGAAAATGCTTAAGGGGGTATGCCGTGAAACCATAGAATTATTGCAGAATCATAGAATGGCTTGAGTTGGAAGGCACATTAAGGATCGTCCAGTTCCAACCCCCCTGTCATGGCAGGACACCTTCTGCTAGACCAGGTTGCTCAAAGCCCCATCTCAAACCTGGCCTTCAACATTTCCAGGGATAGGATATTCACAGCTTCTCTGGGTAAGTCATGGTGGGTTAACTTCCAAGTGAAGCCCAGCAAGTTTTTGATATAGTTCAGAATGTTGAGATAAAAAAAAAATAAAATTATTCTTAGCTATGTATGCTAATCTTTGAGAGGAAGATGCTAGCACAAGTGGAAACTTCAGTGCCTCTGTAAATACTTTGCTGTCCAGTGAAAGACAGCAATTTTGAATGAAGCCTGTCCTAATTTATAAGAGAAGAAAAGCTTTAGGATATGCTGATGTATGGAGTACATTTTTTAAAAAAGTTTTCTCTGATTGTGGAAATCCTTTAAATAAATCAAGAAGGTATTAGTTTCAGAGAAGAGGTTTTTCTTTTTAGTCCCTGGCCAGACATGGAAGGGGTGTTGCCTGCTGTGTTAGCTTTTGAGAGGGAAGACAGAGTGCAAGCCAGAGATTGCACTGAAGAGACATGTTCTGAGAAATGTCTCGAAAAAGGAAAATTAAATACTCAGAAGCAATACCTAGTTTTAACTTCCAGAAAGCCAAAACCCTGAGAAATGAACAAAATACGAAGAAGTAACACAGCTGATGGTACTTAATAGTTTAAAACCAGAATTGTGAATTAGAAGAATAAACTCAATATTTGTCTGTCACTGAGGTTGAATATTTGTAGAAATAGTTCTATATCTTGTTACATTTAATTTCCAATTCAAACTTAGATCTGATTGAAAACAGGCTGGGGAACGGTATTTGGGGCAGTTGTAAAAGCAAGCAGCAGCATATTGAGTTGGAATAAGGTGTTTAATACATTTCTCCTGTACTTAATTGTGTATTTTTCTCATTGTGTTCATGTAGAATTGGGAATAAATAAAAAATTTTCTGTGCATATTTCTAACTTCTGCATATGCTTTTGCATAAGTCTTCTGTCATTCTGACATGTGCAACCTCTTCACTTTAATTTCACATTCATTTTCAGTCTGCTTACACTACAGATAGACAACATTACCTTTCTACTGAAGATGTTCATTTTGATTTAGCATATTTTGTCTCATGAGTCTTACTTTCCTTAGAGGGTAACAGTTATCATCATTATTAATAAATCAGACACTTTAAAGTTCTCACCTTTATTAATTTTGTCAATAGTCACCACTGTACTGGAATTGCACTTTTCTATAAGATTACTTTATTATCAATAAATACTGAATTTTCTTTTCAGTCATTTAATTAATGGTTTGAGCAACTCTTCATGTAATGCTGTGATACCTTCGTGAAGTTCAGTGAAGTCATGACAACAATGACCAGCCAGATCTGTCCCTCTCATTCAGTGACTGTTCCTAGGCCACAATCTTTTGTCATTTTAGTTTCTCACAATTTGCCATCCTTTTATTCAGCGTTCTCACTAGAGGACTAAAAAAGCCGTCAACAAACAGTAAAATGAGGAAATCACTCAACCAAGTGATTATTCAACATAATTTCTCACTTTTGACAATATAGTACCTCATTATAAGGATTCCTACTTTAATTGTAGTCTTATTCTCTTATTCTGGGCAAAACAGAGGTCTGCAGTTCCTTCTTATCCCACCTGGCAGACTTGTAGAAGTGCATTACAGGCCCTTGCTATGAACCTGTTTCTTTCTAGCAGAATCTGGCGTGTACGGGGTGGATGCTCTACTCCCACATTGTTCCCTGTCATGCATCCACCCAGGGCACTGCTCAAGTGCTCACCCACGCCTGGCAGTCAGGGAACATTCTCAATTGCTGAGTTTAGACTTCTCCAGGAGAATTATGCTCTGGGGACAAAAAGAACAATGAAGTTTCAGTATGGGGAGAGTAGAGAAAGGTCATATTGAAATCAAGTTTGTTATCATTTTGATCAAAGAGATTATTTGCAAAGATCTTAATTTGTACTTTCTCATCAGTTTATTTCTGTCTCCACAACTTTTAACCCATCTGCTTCATCCTCTTGCAACCTGCCAGAAATCAGTTTCAATTTACTATTTTGCTTTCTGCTAAAAACGTATCCTGATCCCTTACTGCTCCTGCACTTCTCATAAGTTTGCTGATAAACAGACATTACATACAATGGCATCAATGTAAAGGATACCATGTGAATCTTGCAGGACCCTGGAGCATGGACTCATTGAGATAGTGTAATTTTTTATATTTTATTTCTTTTTAACTCTGCAGTTAGCTGGCCTTCTTTTAGCTCCATTTCAAAGCCACTGAATTTTTTCTGAGGTGTTCCTTAATTATGCTTATTGGATAACACTTATTCTGGCACAAAGAAGTGGTCAGGGACAGTCAGAAGGCTATGTGAAGGATTTAAATGATTTTGATACAGGTAGAGGGAGCATCATCTGAGCAAGTATAAAGGAGAAAACAAATGCTGAGCAGTTTATTTCCCTTCTGAATTGCAGGTAAAAGGCATGGATCAACATCTGTAGGAAAAAAAGTTTTCCTCTGCATTTCTTTGCAGGACTAGTTCCCATTGTTTTATAAGAATAGTCAATATTCGTGCTTGTCTAGTTAGAAGGAAATAACTGTGAACAAAGGTGGATGGCAACTGGAAGATCTGCACATTAGTGTCTCTTGCAGATACTCAGTCTTAGGCAGTATGTCTTATAGATCTTCTCAAAACAAGCCAAGTGGCCCATGTAATCTTATGTAATCTTTCTATGGAAGGATACATTTTCAATAGTAGAAATGTTTTGAAGCAATGTTTTCATGCCTGCAGTATTAGAAAACCTTGTTAAGAGTGAACATAATATGAGACATAAGAAACAAACCAGCCAAGCAACCTGTAAGTCCTTGCTGTGCCTGTACAGAAAGAACATTTTATTTTGTGGTTAATGGGCTTGATTGAAAGCTCACTTTCAAGTTGAGGGGAATCATTCCATTGACTTTCCATTCTTAACTGGAATCTGGGCCCAACCCAACACTCCTTAGGCTTGAGTTGCAATTGTAGCCAGTAAGTTGGTAACACTGTGCAGGCAGCTTCACTCTGCCCCTGGTCATCTGGTTTGCTGCAGTCTCTTCCTTAAGATATTTGATGAAAGCTGCAGATGCCAATGAAGAATTAACGCAATGGCCAGTGACACATGATAAAAAAGGTGAGAAAGAGTGTAAGACATTTGCATGTCCAAAGTGCTTGAGTGTCAGCCTGACCTTGTACCGAGTCTTGTGTGAGGTAGCAAGAAGGAGCACAGCTATGGTGTAATTGAATGCTTGATAGAAGTTTTCACTGAATCAAAAGACTGTATACAGTTTAATTTCTAAAGTCCTAGGTGTGGCCAAGAGTTTTGACTGAATTAAGACTGATAGCCAAATGGCCAGCAGTGCAATGCTTCTGTTGCACAGAATTCTGGCTGATGAAGTCTTTTCCTCTCTTAAATCTGTGAGGTGAAAATGTTCCCATCTCGCAAGAGATCATCTTGAAAGAGATGTTCACACATTTCCCCTATGTACACTGACTCAGTAGAACAATACGTTCTGTAATCACTGATAATGAACTTATGGTATGAAAGCCAGAGTTCCAATATTCATCCCAAGTGTCTATTGAAGTGTGGGAGTGCAGTGACAGGAAACACTAAATTTGGTCCATCAAGGTGCAATATTGAAATCAGGCTGAGAGGCGAAGAAGAACTGTGAGTTGAGTAGGCCAGGCCAGCAGCATCACCCTGAGAAAAGTTCATTTCATTTTATTGGCAGCTTTCCAAGCTTTTGCTTCAGCCTTTGTAAGATCTGACGTATATGGTACACTTACCTAAAGCAGAGCGAAACCAGAGCAGCTACCCTTAAATCCAGGCATGAGTAAAGGTTCATTTTGGTTGGTAGAAGGTGCATTCCACACTTCATTTTCCATCCAGAGGACTCATACTGCTCTGCAAAAGAACCAAGGAAGGAGCAAGCCGATTGCAATGCATGTTTATCATGGTCATCTCTATGTCTCTATGTGGGCTGAGCAAGATTTACTGCCCCTAATATACTTCTTCCTTTATTTATGAGCCATGCAGGAGATTCTAAGAAGCTTCATCAATGTGACATGAGTTGCTGTGATATTTTTATATCTCTAAAAAAACTTCATTCATCAGAACCAAAATTTTTTAGTGCAATAATGTTAACTTCAATCAATTAAACTTGCGGAGAGAAGAATTTTTTATCAGTGAAAAAAGTGAAATACTGAAAAGAGAAAGGATGGGATACAAGTTTGGGATCTGGGATAGAAGTGGATCCTGCTGTAAATCAGACTTTTCCGTTGTGAAGAGTACAGTGCTCATAGGCCGTGTGGAAACGTGGATGAGAGGACAGTGGTGGTAGCCTGGTAGCTTTTACACATCTGTCATCTTCTGCTCTAAGACTAAAGACACTTTCAAAGCAAGGAAAGTTGTTTAGGAAACATCCACATTTTTTCAAAAGTTTATGATCACAATAATTTCCAATATGCTTCTCCATGCAATTTTATCTTTGCAGTGTGTACAAAGATATTCTTTGCTTTCTGAGTGACATCAGTAAAGTGAGAAATAATAAAATTATTGTGATTTAAGAAAAATAACCCACAAGCTGTCTGCAGTGTATGTTGTAAAGAGAATGTGTTCAAACATGCCTGAAGAGTGAGGGTGACAATTTCCATTAAAATTAATGGAAACTTGGCATCCTGATGCTCTAGGCGGCTTCTGAATGTCCCACAACTCCCTTTCTCTATGATCGTCAAGTAGGCAGAATTTTCTAATGTGAAACATTGTTTGAAAAATAGCATACATTAAACAAAACAGAAGTTTGCATTTCTGGCTCATATAAAAATAGCTGCTTCCCAGGGAATACAACTCACTGGAGGGTAATGATCTGATTGGTTGTGGTTTTAAATCCAAGTTTACTTAAACATAAGATAAACAAGGAAAAATCTCTTTAAGCTTTCAAACTGCCTCTAACATTGTCAAAACATAGATTTCTGAAGAAAGTCAGTGGGAAGATCCTTTTTCCTGAAAAAATAAGTGCCACAAAGATGAGAATGCTTACTGGAAACAAATGGCTTGTGGAAATTGTAGAGCTTTGCTCAGCATTTGGTAGTCACTTTTGTTGTTGGACTTCACAACACAAACAGATGTTATCGTCCTTGCTCTAAACACAGCAGGAATCTGTGCAATCTTCTGCACACAGAATAAAAGACAAACATCTCACATTTGAAATAGAAAACTAGAATGGCTACCCAGCGTCCCTCCAGTCAAAAAAGTATTTGATTACTGAAGAATCCCAGAAGTATCAGAACAGAAATTACAGCATTAAAGTGACTAGTCCCAGTACTAGTCCTGGGATCTACTGACACTCCTAGTAAGGGAAGATACACAGCCCTCAAAATCATCTCAGTGCAGTCCTTTTGAAAACTGGGATAATACTAGCCCAACTTTCACAAGGATTGCAAGCAAGGAAATAAATACTAACTCCTAGTGAGTTTTGCAAATAATCAGTCTTTGATGCCTTATGAATTGCTGAGTTGGAGTTTCTTTGTCTGGAATGGCATTTCAAGAACAGCAAGTGGCTTTTTTTATTGGATCTGAAACAACATTTTTGGGAATACCATATGCTGTGAAGCATTTGTAACAGATGATTATCAAACAACTGCAGGCAAGAGAAATAGGGTTGACCTGAGCAGAGCCTCTCTATGAAACATTGTGTAAAATAGCTTTTAAAATATATATTATGAATTCTTCATGAAAAAGAGGGAAATATAGAGAGACTATTTTTAATATTTTATTCCCTGATGACATATCTGTCTACACTGGTTTTGGCCAACTGTTTTCTTAAGTACTGCACCGTTTTACATTTTTGTCTTTTGTCTGTGCCCTGGTGCTTTGTCCCTGTTGTGTTTTCCAAGAACTCCATAAAGCTCTATTGACTCTGACAGCACCACCCTGTTGCAAGACACAGTTCCTACTCATAACTGTATGTTCCCTTCTTCTAGCTGAATACTGCCTGTCATGGCTTCCAGCAAAGACCCCTTTGAAGCTAACTTCTCTCCCTGAATCACCTCTTTGTGATAACCTCTTCAAAGTTATAACCTCATCCCAGTGCATCAGGATCTGAGCCACGACAGATGTGGGCTGCATTTTCTCTGCCACAAGGGAATCAGGTTAAAATAAATACCCATTGCACCCTTATGTCCCAGCCCCAGGGCAGTGAGTGGTGCTGAGTGCATCAGAAGGAAACACAGGAAACCTGAAGTAGACAATTAAGAGAAATCCACTACCAATAATAATTTTTTTTCATTTCGAGAGGTTTCATTAGTCCAATTGCTGAGCAAAGGTGCTTCCTTACAGGTACTTAGCTCTCCCAGTAAAACAATGGGCAGCGTCGCAAGCTCAAACAGGACTCATTCTAAAGGCATTGAGAAGGGTCAAATACAGCTCCTCAAAACTCAACAAAAGGAGTGGAGGATAGTCAACTTTGGTATCTAATGAGCATTATCTGTCCAGTTATGCTTCTACTAACCAGATTACTGGTGTGGAGAGGTGACTTCATGAAGTACAAGTTTGAGTTGCATAAAAAGAAAGTAGATGAAAATCAATGAGAAGTAAAGGTAAAAGATTGAAGACTCATATTTATCCTACAATCACCAATTAACACTTTTACAATGTAACATGGCTGCCAATGGGAAAATTAGTCATGTTTCATGCTCATGGGAAATTAAAAGAAAAGGAAATGTAATCCTCTCATGAGCTAAGGATACTATAATAAAAGATCTCATCCTGATTATTGAACTATAAACTGTTGGCTAATCCAGAGTTCTTTCTTTTTGTGGATTTATTTGTTGAATTTCATAAATTTATCTCTTTGTAAAACCTTGAGTATTGAAAAAGTATTTCTTAGTTTTTCATGTTAATGGGGAAATTCAATTATTTTCTAAACATATTGGATTAATTATTGTCGCTATTAAAACAATCTATGTCACATAGCAATAAGCAGATGTACTGCTGTAAACTGAACAAAGAGTGAGGTAGGGATTTAGCGCCATGAGGTTTACAGAAAACTTATATACCTTTGGCTAATACAGCATATCAATCCGACTGAAGTTTCAGAGCTGATGAATCCTGCAAAGGATGATCAAGTCTGATTTGTTTAAAGAGGGAATCACAGTAAAAACTAAATTCTCATTTTATGAGAAATTACTTCATTGTGCATGTTTATTTCCTACCCCCATGCTTACATTACTATTAAGTACATAGTTCAATATGCCTCTTTTGGGCTGGTATTTGGTTCTTTTCTTTTAGAGTGGATGTTTTAATTTTTTAATAGAGCTATTGAATGGTTTGGTTTGGAAGGAGTCTTTAAAGTTCATCTAAAGGGACTTCAAATTTCATCAATGTTATCTCAGTAGTAGGGGTGGATAAAGAGGGCTTACTCACAATGGCTATTTTTAGATACAGATCTAAATTAAACTCCTCTTTTGAGTCATTCTCCAAAGGAGAATCTGCCTGTCTTTTCCTCTCATCTTTAATCTCTTTCTGCCTAAAGAAGCTGGGAAAGAGATTAGTCCTCATGAATATTTTTTCTGATACTAGTTCATGTTTTTCCTGACAAGCTGAACACTTGTGTCTGAAACAAAGGGAAAAGGTGCCCTAGTAAAAGAGATATCAAATAAACTGAAAAATAGTGGTGACCTTTGAAGACAAATCACAAGAAAGGATATGGCTGGGACATGTCGTTCCATTAAATAGGACAGAGAATTACAGTGTCTATGTTGTTCTGTCTAAATATGTGTCAGACTTCTTGTCTTTTAGTTTCTCTCCCATTTCAAATTGATTGTAATTTTATTAAGTTTGAAAAATCGTTTAGATGTAGAAGTTTTTCAATGATCCCCACAGGCTCTGATAGAGATGTGTAATTGTTTGTGTATTTTCTGAAGGTTTTATCTATTTTTATCCAAGGCTCTACTGAAACTATGTGCAAAATGTATATATAAGCTGTCAAGGGAGCAGTCTCAAAAACGTATATCCACGATGTTTCCAAACTAGGAGATAACCCTTCCAAATTTGTTATGGAATTGGAGAGATACTGTAGTGGTCAACAAGGACTAAATGTGATCAGAAACTTTAATACAGAGGAACCCTTAATTGTATAAAAACTTATTAAAACTTCTGTTTTGAGTAGAAGATTTCTAAGGATTTATCAGAAAACACGCAGATCCCATAGCATTTTGAAAAAAACTCTCCATTATAAATCATCAAAGTCTTGGACATAAGTCCTGAGCCTGTTGCATAACAGTGTTTACATGGACAACAAGTAAGCCCTTCCTAAAGTGTACAGAGTTTAAATGTTATGTCTTAAGCTGTATTTGTGTAAAATGTAACTTGAATATGGATTTCAATGCTACTATTTAATAATATATGAAGAAGACATCTGAATATTAAATTATAGAGTTAAATTATAGAATATAAACAAAGAATAAAAATAAATGTTAAAGTTTTACTTCTGAGAAATTTAGTCCATGTTTACATTAACAAAATATCATAAGATCTCTAGTTTCTATTAATTAAATTGTGATGAACGTTCTAGTAAATGTCATCTACACAAGTAAAAACTTTAATATTCTCTTCCACATATATACCACTGGAGTAGGATAGTAATAAATAACAATGATACAAATTGACAGCTCACCCAAATCTAATAAAAGGCCCAAAATAAATTGGGATCAAAATATTCAAGCTGTGATTCAGTAAGGCCCTTTAAATAAACACATGGGAAAACTATTAGAAACAGAGAGGACTTAGTTTGATAATACATGACATTCCGCTTTTGGAAAAAAATTCTTTGCTTTATTGCCTAACACAGGAAGCTTTCTGCTACTAGTTAATACCAAAGCACATTCAAAAAAATAAAATGTCAAAACATTACTGTTTTTCCCTATTTGAACTATTTAAACACACAGATTCAAGAGGCCTCATGAGTGACAGAAGTGATTTATGAGAAATATGCCATTTTCAGCTACCATACTTGGAATCAGAGATGAAGAAATGATTGTAGCAATAAAACTTGACTACATAGTACTAACAAAATATAATTGCATAAAATGAATTCTACTTAAGTTATTCTAAGCACCTTTGCACTTATTATAGACGTAACGATACAAAGGGCTTCAAACTGGAGGAGAGTAGGTTGAGATTAGATATTAAGAAGAAATTCTTTACTGTGAGGGTGGTGAGGCACTGGAACAGGTGGCCCAGAGAAGCTATGGATGCCCATTCCTGAAAGTGTTTAAGGCCAGGTTGGATGGGGCCTGGAGCAACCTGATCTAGTGGAAAGTGTCCCTGCTCATAGCAGCGGTGTTGGAACGAGATGATCTTTAAGGTCCCTTCCAAACTAAGCCATTCTATGATTCTGTGATTCTATATTAATTATCTAAGGACTACAATGGATGTAGAAAATATAAGGAATATCATACTTACAATAAAAATAAAAATCCTGAAATGGTTTGGCCACAGAAATTTGAATACAGGCATTCTAAGCTCCAGACTGTTCCCCTCACTTAGTAGTACTCCCTGCCTTGGACACAGCCTCTGGGTAGGAGTCACATTACCTACCATCAATGTGAAAAAACTGTTGTCTATTTACAGTCCTTCTTAACTGAGATTTAATAGTGTTTTTCAGATTTGTAGAATTAAAATTAATTAATATTATTTAAGTTTTACTGTATGGAATGAGTGCAATAATTCAAATGGCTTACAGTCCAAACAAATCCCTACAAGTTTTATGTGTGTTTTTATTATGCAAATCAGCAATAGAAGGTCAGACACACTCTTATCTGGGTACCATTTATTACTAAATGTGGGTGATAATGGTGACATTTTTAAAAAAGTGTTAAGGGCTGTGGTGAGAAGCTGCCAGGGAGGAATCTCCTCTTCCCATCCTTCAAGGCTGTGAAGTTCTTAAATGGCACTGCCTTCTCAGCTAATACCTGTCTTGTCCAACACTAGAGGAAGCTGCAGCAGCAGGAAGCAGAGCAGATGGGAAGTAGGACTTTAGCAGGTTTAATGGGAATTGGTGGTGATTTTAACAGCTTGTTCAACTTACCAGGACCACACCTTTCCTAGTGATACCCTAGAGAGAATAATAAAGCTCACAGAAGCAAGACTGAAAGCAAACAACATAATGCTTTAAGGAGTAAAGCAAACTGTTGTGCAATGTCGAGCTAGAAACTGTGTAGAAATTACAATGAGTTCATAAACCTTCTGGAAATGTTACTATAGAATTATAGACTTGTGATATCTCTGAATTGTCACTGATCAAAAAATCTTGTCTTTATCTGGAAAATAATATAAGCTTAAATTTTATAACCATGTCGTCAATATTTCTGTCATTTTTAAGAATATTAAGAATGTAGGGTTTTATTTTGCAATGTGTGAAGAGAAGGAAAGCTACTAAGAAAAGAACAAATACTAATTCTAACAGATTTTCATCATAATCAGAAAAATTACATATTTGGGATCTTTTATTCATTTTTCAATACAAAGCACTTCAAGTTTAGCAACAAAATTGCGTATTCAGTAATCGGAAGCTATTGAGCTAATAGAGAGCAGTGGTATCTGGAGCAGACTAATGTGTATATGTCTCTGCCCCTTAACATCAGTATGTTTACTGGACAAAAATCATTATGACTAATGATTTATAAACAGAAATAATATGGACTTAATTCTTTGGGTCTGGGACACAGAAACAATTTTGTTTTGTTCAGCAAATAAAGAATGAAGTACTGTTCAAAGGTATTTTTAGAGAGCATCTTTCTCTAATTAAAATCATTGCAATGACCACAGTATTTTCGGGCAATGTATGATTCTACCAGAATGAGAACAATTTTCTTATGAACTACTTATTCTTTTCCTGTTTCAAAATGCTATTGGGGAGAACTGGAGGGAGGGAAGTGATACTCTCTCCTTTTTTGGTAAATGAGGTGATAGAGAAAGATGGACACTAGTGAGCACAGCAGTATGCCAAAATGGAAGCTATTGATTGCAAAGGGGTTTCAGGTACTGCACAATTAAATAAGACACAGAAAAAGCTACTTATGGCTTTGCAAAAGGGACTGAATTTCCCTACAGATACATGGGCTTCATGGAATTTGGCAACATAAAATTAAATGTAAATTCTGCTTAGCAAGGCTACAGCCTCATGGATGTCATGGTCTTTCAACCAGTAAGTTTAGGTGTTTTCTGGTGTAGGATATGCATATCCATGATAAAGGATAATTTCGTTCTCATGTGAAAGATAATAAAAAATTTAAATACTAATTTTGACTCTTAGGAAGGGAAAGCATTTCACAGAACATAAAAAATCCTGTCACTTCTTCCTTTTCATAAGAAATTAGAACCTTGCATGAATCTCTAAATTACCCATCCTTCAAAATCCTTCTGTTATTTAGGAAGTGCATCATATAGCAGAGAGCTTCAGATAACAGCAAAGAGTTACCTAAAACTATCCTAATCTAAGGCATCCCCATCCTATAACAACCTGGAAGCATAATTGTACAGATAAAAATTTTACAAATAAAATGAAATATGTTAATGTATTTCTTGTAAATAATTTTGAAAAGGAAAAGAAAAAAATAAAGGGAGACCATGACTCTCTCAAACATCCATCTACCTGAGTCTGAGAAGAAGAGACATGTCAGTCTAACTATTCTCAACACATAGATGATCAGGCTTGCTATCTGACAGGCAACACCCAAGTCACAATCAGGGCACTCAGAATTTTCTAAATAAATTAACAAGAATGCTTCCTGCCTGATGAACCAAATGTTTTAAAACTGTTGTATTTAAAGTGTATACATGCTAACCTGAGGTTATTGCAATGAACCATTTCATTCATATTTTTAATCAAGAAGATATGCAAAATATGTAAGTTTGTAATACTTGTGAAATGCTATAACTAAAAGAAATCGTATTGTGTACAGCTTGGTTGGAACCCACTTAGTCTCTCTGTAATGTGAAGCACTCAATGTGACTTCTTGGAAGAACCAGTCGATTAACTTTTTTATTTACTTTGTTTTGGCTTTAATTTACTTTTGAACATGATGTTTTCAAATTCTTACTGAATTCACATAGACCTGACAGGACATATTTGAGGTCCAATATACATTCTGTTCCTACAGCTTTATCTCTCTCTAGTGTCTCTATGTCCTACTGCAAACTTTCTCCTTTGCCAGCCCAGGATCCCAGGTAAAGGCTAGAAGAGAAATATCAACTTGAAAAGATACAACACTAGTGGAAAATACAAGAGGCTCTGCTCTTGGTTTATCAGGGAGCTTTGGGTCAACTTGTTAAAGTTACCAGTGTCAACAGGACTGGAGGACAAGGACAACTCAAAAGGACTGAGATCTTGTCCTCAGAAGCCACAAGGGCCAACTTTCTGCTCCTGCCTAGCCAGCAAACTTTCTGTGTGCTGTTTTGCATCCACTGCTGAGCACATGGACGCTTAGTCTAACAGTTCTTCAAAGTCTAAATATTTTTTTTGTGTGATAATAAATTAAAAATTCTTTTTCACTTTCAAGTTCCATATATCCTGCTTACAGAGTCTCTGAGCCAAATTAAAAATGACCTTACAAACTGATCCAAAATAAGTGGGGCAACATCATCTTCCTTCCATCTGCTGCTATTTCCCCTCTGCTCCCCTACCTTGGAGTTTTTACCTCTTGTCCTAGACAGCAGCAGCAAGTAAAACCTGGAGGTATTTGACCCCTTTTGCTTACCACTTTTGCAGTCCTGTGGCAGTATCACTACAGAGATATCAGTCAGAAATTATTTTTCCACCCTGTCTTCTGTGGGTTTCTGTTAGGAAATGACTGGTTTAATATACCAGACATTCAAACCCATTTCAGCCAATGTATGGAAATACCATCCATAAAAAGGTAGCTGTTTTCTTGAAGTTGAAACCAAACTTCCTTCTGTATAGTAATATAAACATAAAATCTAATCCCAGTGTTCCGATTGCCTTTGTTTTTCTATAGACTCCATATAGGTTTCAGACCAAGAATGCTAGTGCAGCCAAAGTGGCATTGAAAGCAGACTTTCATTTTGCCACTAATGGCTCTGGAGGGAATGAGAAACAAACAGTGAGGATGATTTAGTGAGATTCACCGCTTCAACAGCTAAACTTAGATTGATTCCCTTAATAGATTTCTGACAATGTGAAGATGATTTCCTTTAACACAGCATTTTTATTTTAAGGTTACTTGTAATTTCTGGGTAACTTTGTGTCATCAAAGGACTATATGGATCTGTTGCAGAACCTCCAGAACTCCTGCCTCATTATTGTGAGGTGCAGAAAGAGTCACCAGTAAAGAATATAAATCTCACTTGGAATGAGTGTGGTAATTGGTTGCGGACCAGGACAACAAATTCTGAAGAATGTAATTATGATTCTTCATTGAGTAGTGCCAGGAAATTGATTTGTGGTCATTACAGCAGAGAAGAAAGTGGTGCCCTTCACCCATACTTCCTGCCCTTTCATGTAAGATAATAATAATTTATTGTTGTTTCATTTGTTTTCTGCTGCTTACAGTTCTCCACTGGAATTCAAACCTGCTTTAATGTGGCTTCAAGTGCCCCGTATTTCTTAAGAAGTGTGGTGATCTGTGGCAGAAATTCTGGTGGAAACGGCATTTTGCTGCCAATATACCAAACACACTGGGTCTATTCAGGTCCTTAACACCCTTTGCAAGGTTTTCTGGTTTCATGAGCCATTTTCCTGGCATCTCAGAATGGCTAAATTCTGGTTTTATAAGGGGAAAGTACTGGGGTTTTTTTTCCATCTTCTAATACACTCTATCACAAAGAGGCTTTTGCACACGTAATTTTATTCCTCAGGGGAAACACTGTCTAAGCAGATGTTCCTGTACAATGATGATGCAAAGAAGCAGCATTTATTTAATTTTTGTCTATGGCTGCCTTTCATTAGGTTGTGCCATCACTGTAGAAGTATTAATTTTGGTTTACGATTTCAGACAACTGCTGAATAAAATATCTTATTCTTTTTAAACAATGATTTTTTTTTTTTTTGTTAAAAGTCAAAATTCAGTGTCTTTCCTCCTGCTTTTGTACTAGCCTGGCAATACAGGTCTCTGGATCTACCTAGGCTTTTCTTGGGCTGAGCTGATGTTATCTTGTTTCAGTTGTGGCAGCAACTGTCTAGCAGTCAGTTAACCATTGTCTAAGGTTGTTGTAGTTCATATTCAGTTTATACTAATTACAAGTAGTTATTCTGTATGAAATGAACTGTATCTGACTAGCATAAAACGCAGTGCAGAAGAGCACAGGCTCAAGATGGCAGCAGATCTCTCAGACTAGTAGCACAAATCAGACTTACCCATCAATAGGCAGGAATGCAAACTTGGGAGCTGGAAAAGAAAAGAGGTAGAGATGGTAGAAATAATGAGAACACAAGCACTATCTAATTGGGATCCAATAAAAAGAAAGAACATGTGAGCAGACTGTCTTAAGAAACAAGAAAATAAGCAGACGTGAACCCCAAGAGAAAGGAGGAAATAAGGATGTGGACATCAGGTACCTCCTGAGGAGAAAGAAACCCTCATAACAAGCATCATGCTCCTTCTGGTGAAGACTCTGAGATGCTGACAACTTATGTAAGCACCAGACCTTTTTAATTTTTGTTTCTTTTTTTCAAGAATTTGTCTAGAAATTGTCAAGCTTAGGACCCAGAGGTATATCAGCAGGTTGAGCACAAAGCCATAAGAAAAGGGTAGATTCTGCGATGGTTTTGGGCAGCAATTTAAACTGCTTTATTTAAAGGCTTTTCATGTTAAGAGTTTTGATTATCTGACTATAGAATTAGTTATAATAAATTCATAGCTTCTCATATAGACTATGTTTCATTTTGCCCATAACAACAGTAAGAATATTATCATTGAGGAAAACAGCAGATATTCAACCTAATATGCCTGCTTAAACATGGGAAAGTGAGAGAAAAGAATCACAGAAATCTTTAGATTGGAATGGACCTTTAAAGATTGTCTAATTCCAACCCCTCTACCATGGGTAAGGAAACCTCCCAATAGACCAGGTTGCTCAGGTCCCCACCCAACCTGGCCTTAAACACTTCCAGGGATAGGGCATCCACAACTTGTCTGGCTAACCTATTCCAATGACTCACCACCCTCACAGTAAAGAATTTCTTCTCAATATCTAATCTAAAACTACCCTCTTTTAATTTGAAGTCATCACTTCTTGTCCTATCATTACATCCCCTTGAAAAAGTCCCTATCTAGCTCTCTTCTTGCCCCCCTTGCCTACTGGAAGGCTGCAGTGAGGTCTCACTGGAACCTTCTCTTCTCACCTCAACAACCCCAAGCCTCTCATCCTGTCTTCATAGGACAGGTGCTATAGCGTCCTAATCATCTTTGTGGCCCTCCACTGGACCTGCTCCAGGAAGTCCACATCTTTTGATGGGGTCCCAGAGCTCGATGCCGCACTCCAGGTGCTTATGAGAGTGAAGCAGAAGGGGAGAATCACCTTCCTTGCCCTCCTGGCCATGCTGCATTTGACACAGCCCAGGATGTGCTTGTCTTTCTGGACTGCAAGTTGATGGGTCATGTTGAGCTTCTCGTACAGCAAGTGCCTCAAGTCCTTCTCCTCAGGGCTGCCCTGAGTCTATTCTCCATCCAGATTTTCTTGTGTTTGGGATTGTCCTGTCCTATGTGCAGGACCTTGCCTTTGGCCTTGTTGAACTTCTTGGGGTTCCCACAGGTCCACTGCTCTAGTCTAACAAGATATCAAGAATGATAAAAAAAATTTAACAAATTAAGGAAGAATTAATTCTTTCTGGCAAAAAGAGAGGAAAACAATTCTATTTTAACATGGAGAGAGATGGACATAGTTGTTTTGAGTAAATGCTTCTATTTCAATTATACAGACTACATAAAAGTATTCAGAGTTTAAAAAAGGAAAAACATAGAAACTTGTGACTTTTTTTTTTACAAAACTGGAAAATAAATTAAGTGCTTCTAACTAAATGCAAACAAAGCAAAAAGCTCAGTGGTGGACACAAGCATGACAAATGGAAGTTAGGTCATAATAGTTATTACAGAGGCCTGGTTCCTCCCAAAGGAAGAGGTTGCATTATAGAGTTACAGGATATTCCAAAAGAAAATGTTCATCAGAGAAAAGCAGAAGAGGAAAGGGAGTGTATCTTTGAACTGTAGAAAGTTATAAGCAATCTTGAATGAAAAATAAAACCAATTGGCAAAATTAATGTAGAGCAAATGTCTAAGCACCAAAACTATAAACCGGTAACGTAAAGATTTCTTGTTACCGTAAAAATACAGAGCAGAGGACAGAAAAATATCTCAGCTGCTCTAAATTAGTACAATTGAGTTGGTTTCATTGGAGTTACAGTGATTTGTATCATCAAAGATAAGTGAAAGAACAGTCTAGATAAAAACAGAAGATGAAAGATGACAGCTGTATTCCTAAGCAGAAAATCATGGAGGAATTTAAATGAAGACTATCATAGATGATTCCTGTTAGAGCTGAGGTTTATTAACTGTATCTGATCTCAGATTCACTTATGCTTTGGAGCTTTTAAAACTAGATTCAAATTAGAGCTCTTTGATTTGTTTTTCCCATAAGAAAACTTGTAAAAAGAGGAGTAGGAAAAATATAAAGGGGGAAAAATCTAGTAAAAAGGGGGATGACAGCTGAGGAAGAAAGAACAGGGCATTACGAGCTTATCATAATACTTCAGAAAAGCTATTCTTTGCTGCTCTGAGCCGGAGTGGCATTCCAGCCCTGATCTCTCTGTGGCTTTGATCTGTTTTGTGGTCACTTTCAACCAGATGGGGTATAATTCTTTAGGAAACACAGCTATGTGAAAAATAACACTACAAAATTTGTATATCACCTCTTATACTAAGCAAGAAAAATGCACATCCCGTGTTTCATTATCTTCTTTTAATGATGTTTGCAGGTTTGGGCTAAGATGCAACATTGTGTTTCTCTACAGTTTGATTAGAGGATATGTTGTTAATTCCTATGTAACACATACTTAGTTCAGATGAAAAAGTCAAAATAAAGCAAAGAAAGCATTCAAGAATAACAGATGACTTGGGGTTGTGATATAAGTACAGAATATCATAGAGACTCTGAGCTCAAATTCCCTGTGTGTTGGAATTTACATTTGGAAATCTAATGAATTTCAGCTGCTGGTTGAAGTTGCACCTTTGTCCTACTCTTTGACTCAGTCCCTGCTGACAAGATAAGTTTCACTGACCTCTGCTGTCTACACATTTTTTCTCTGCTATGTAACCCATTTTGGTTCCAGATAAAGATTGCCTTCCAATGTTTCAGCCGTTTCTTTTTTTCTCTTTCTTTAACTCAGGGATAGACAAATCTAACAGAAACGCTATATTCATATACTAAATCCTCCAAATTTAGTAAGTTGTAGTCAATAATCTTGAATTCATATTTAGTGCTTATAGTTTTAGTTGTCCTGAGTATGATAAATAAATTTTCTCTCATGAGGAAATATGGAGAAAAAGGATCTGTAGCACTTATTTTATTCCCTCACATTTTACTCAGAAAAAAACAGTTGTTTCCATAGTAGTTTTGCAAACTACTGGGTCACATTTTGTCATATTTATCACTTTTATTGCTTTATTGCTTTTAAATGCTCCTTTATTTTAGGAAGTCCTTGTGGAATTCATTGAGATATTAAACCAAAGTTTAAACAGGTCAGAATAAGGGTCAGGAAGAATAATTAGGGACAGAAAGATCTGTGGGATCAAGCTGTAATATAGTTGCTTAATTTTTTGAAATGAGAGATATAATCTTTAGAAAATATAACCTCCTTTTTTGTACCTTTGTGATTTAAAGTCCAAACTCCATTATCAACCTGGGCACCAGAGTGCCATCAGCCCAATGTGTCAAGATGGTTTATGACTCTCTTAACAAAAATGGGGCACACAAGGGTGATATCTATGTCCTTTCCTACAAGTGTGATACAACTTTCAGATCATGCTTTTAACAGATTAAAGAATTTGGTTTTCAGGCCTGTGTTAAATTAGTGTTACAGATAACTGCATGATAATTTCACTGCTCTGTGATGAAATCTAGAGCTACATTTCTAAATGCAAAGCTGAAATAGGACCTTGACTCGAGTAGCCAGGCCTTGTGTGGTGCAGTTGCTATCCACTATCTATGCCAATAGATCTTGTTGGGCCTTCTCAACGATACCTTTTTTCCCCCTCAACTGGAAAGAATTTTTTGCTTGCTTCCACCATCAAAATTGCTATTCATAAGCCTACTTAACATGCAGTTGGATTCTTAGACACTTGTTTTCTGTAATTTCTATAGGTAATGCTATTAAATTTCAAAAAGAAGTGGTAATAATATGAATCAGAAAATATCTGGAAACACTATCAAGCAGATCTGTTTTTCAAATACTCAAATTTTTAGAGAAGAAACAAAGTATGGGATATGTTTGATCCTCCCCTAGTTTCTTTACAGGGTTTCTACATATGGTGAATGGCACAGTCTTGGAGGACAAGAAACAAAGGGATAGAGATACAAGGTGGTCTTTTTATGCCTGATGGAGACATTGCTGTAAAGTATCTCATGGCCATCACACAGCTGATGTGCTGTTCAGGACAACACTGCTCTTTGCTGCAGTCTAACAGAGGTGGGGAAGAAACTGCTGGATTCACAGAAGTATCTGTCTCCACTGTCAGTGGAGAAAGAACAGTGCCCGAAGAGGACAAATCAGAGCAGCAAAGTTGGGCTATAGCTGGCTCTAGCAGTCATCTTTGAAGAGGTATATTTCATTATGTTGACTACAGATGGAGCCCCATCCCCTTACCTGGGCTTCTGTCTTCTAGATGCCTAAAGAAAGATGTAAATAACCTCCTCAAACTTCTTTTATTAATGAATCCTGTACAGTTTGGAGGTAGGTCTTTTCTTCCTATTTTACTTTTTAAAAAAATATATATACCTGGCAATTAACATCTGTAGTTATTTCCAGGCTACAAAATACCTTCCAAACTAATTTCCAGTACCTTCTCCAAAAGTTTTGTCTGGCAAGCAATAGAAATTTCCAGCCTTGTAATGAGTAAAAGCATATTAAATTGGCCATATAGAAAAAGGAATTCTCAAAAGGTCTTGTACTGAATGGAAAGATCTGCATTAATATCTTTCCTTCACAGGCCTTGAAACATACAGGAAGTACATGCACTGTTTACAGGAATCTCGTCTCACTCCAGTTTATTAACACTCCCGGTAGCTAGTCCAACTTTGACATGTGCTTGGACTGAAAATCAGAATTTTATATTTTGTTTTCTGGTTTTGTTCCCCCTTCTGTGCGATTATGAACAATTCCCATTTAACCAGCACCTAGTAGAATGTTTTGTGTGCATGAACAAAAGGTTATACTGAAATGGATGGAGAAGGAGAGTTATGCTGAAAAACCACACACACATGGAATGGCCTCTAACATCCCTGCCATGGTGGAAAATATCTTTTCAAATGTTAGAGGGTTGTAACCCATGTTAGGTGGAGATAAACAAACCATGTGAAATTACATCTTGGCTCTTCACTAGGCACAGGCAGCATCAGCTGTACTTGCAGTTTTCCCCTTGATATGGTTCCACTTTTACAAGCTTCCAGTGATGGAGTCAACATCATGTGGACACACTGAAAACCTCCTCAGGACACTCCCAACTTCTTTGCCAACCTGTACACATATTTTCTAATGTTCAGCACTTAACAGCTGATAGTTTGCCTCACACCAGAGCAAAAGAGGCAAAAATGGGAAGTCTCTTTCCCTTACGCTTTCTCTAAAACTGAGATTTTGTTTCTGGTGTTTCTTCTCTAGGATCTCAGCTAAATTTTAATCAAATAAGCATAACACATTTGTTCAGCAGATTGGTCCTTCATGCAAAAAAAAATCACATTATGAATCTCACAAAGTATTTTCTGGAAAAGACAAACGTTCCTTTTGGAAAGAGAATCTGCTGCGCTCTTGCTCATTATTTGGTGAAAAGAATGCTCTTACCAGCTGCAGATGAGACCCCTTTATTGATTTCTTTCATTCCAGAGAACATGAGACATTGGATTCTGTTAGGAAAATGGGAAGTGAGGTTTTGTGTGTGGTTCAGTCTAGCTAGGACAGGGCTGTTGCTGCTATCGCCTCTGTGTCCCATTCCTGATGAATTACACATAAACACACAACACAGACCAACTTTAGCTGGAGTTGCCTTATGGCCATATGGTTTTGCAGTTCCTTTTGCTGGTCCTTGTAACAATCTGGAAGCAAGATTTTCTGTTTGTGACTGATTTATTTTGTCTTTGTTGTAGTACGCGCGAAAATCATAAATATTTGACAGCAAAGGGAATATCAAGTGTGTTAGGTTAATCCTAGGTTGACTTGGAGGGCTATGTAGGCATATTTATTTTGTGAATGAATAATAAATAAAATCAAAACAAAGAAATACAAGCTTGATCAACATAAGTTCTGATGAAGAACCTTCAAGATTTTGAGCTCCATCCCGGTCCTAGGAGCAAGTAGTTATTGCAGTTTTTCTCATTTCACTACACTCATTTCCCCAATGTCTAGCCTTTAAATAGAGAAGATTAGGAACTAGGAAAAAAACTGGAACAGGGATCCATATCCTAACTCACGGGCCATAGAATATTATATACTGAATATTGCTTCATTTTGTAGCAATTGTTCACATAAATTATGTGAGAATGTGAGTGTGATAGAAATAAACGACTGAATATTATTCTTTTCTATAATTGGTGTTATGTACAACACTGCATGTTATTCTGGACAAAGTTACTGATTTGGAAGTAAATAAATATAGTTTTTCAAGACATTTTTACATCTTTCTGTAGTTAAATAAAACAAAAAAGATAGTAACATGCTATTCTACTTCATTAAAAGATAATCCTTCTGGCTTTGAATGTGTAAATATATCTTTATAAAATATAACCTTAATACCTCTAATCTAGGCAGCAGATAAATATGCATTTTCATAAGAAGTTCCACATTAATCTTCTAAGATAGTAAAAATGGACAAAATTTTATTAATAATAACTAGAACATTTAAACATTGAAAGGATTAGGAAAAAATAAATATTTTTCCCACAGCAGTTAACTGGAAGGATTATATTTCCTTCTGCAGCCAAAACATGGCACAGGTACATATTGGGCTTAATGTACAGTTAAGGACGCTGAGTTAAATTAAGGCACAATTAAATATTTTTGTTACAATTCATGAATATATGTTTTGTGTGTGTACTTTTTTAAAAAAGCGAAGGAAAATACTTATTTTCTTATCGACTTTTTGTTAACTCTCACATAATTTCCCAAGATTCAGCAAGAAATCGTAGATACTATTCTCATGGAAGAGGACCATTTGAGAAGCCAACTTTTTGAAAGAGCACTTGTTATCTTTGAAATTTAGCTTTATTTAAGGTTTCCATCCCTAATATTTCCCTCAAATTTCTTTTTCCAGATGCAATAGAATAAGAGCAGCTCCACAACTGAACTCCTAAGAACTTGTTCACAAGGCTAAAGTATTCCTTGAACATCCTAACCTTTCTTCTACGTGGTCTTGGTCATGTTGGGATTCAGCCAGCTTACAGTACTCTATCCATCCCTTTCTGAGGAAGCTGCTTGAACTAAATAGTTCAAATGTGTTGGACATGCTCAGATGTGCGGGGGAAATGAACTGCAACTCTTCATCATAATGATGCTATAAAAACTCCTTTACTAGCAAGATATATGGTGCTGTCATCCAAAATTGGACCTGAACCTAAAGATTTCCATGTCTATTCCAGCTCCAGCGCATTAGCTGTCCTCATTCCACTGTAGGCTTTGTATCTCAGTGATTACTCAAGGATAAGGGCAAACAAGGAGAAAAGAGTGGCTGAAAGCTGAAAACTTGAGTTTTTATCAGACCTCCAGCACATAGTTTGCAGACCAAAAATTGTTCCAGTCTCTTCTGGCAGCTGCGGGAATTGACAGTTACTTATCTTCAAGATAGCTCCTAAAGGTGAACCCTTTCCTACCATGAAAGAGGTAGTATTCAGACTGGTGTAAATATTTAGTCCAAAGAAAACAATGGGAGGAAGTGAATTTAAATTGGAGTCCCTAGAAGAGGATCATCTGAAAACAGGCTTCTCTTTTCCAAGATGGTGTTTTATCAGGATATTTCACATTACAGAAAAATTGGGTAATCTTGGAAAAAATGGGAATGAACTAGTGAAGTATAAGAATAGCTTATTAAAATTATGCAAAGGGTGCCTCCTCACATTTTTTAGCTAAACATTGACATGTATCTGAAATAAAGTATTTTTGGGGAAAAGATCAATTTTTGTCTTGCTGTTTATTTCTAGTAATTTCCCCATCTATCATAATTCTCTCAGTTAGAAGCCAAAAAAACAGTGGAAGTCAGAGGTCCTGATGCCATGATCCCAAGACAAGAGACTCTACTTAATAAAAGTTTGGCCTAGATTAATATTATAAACAGAACTAAAGTGTAACCATCCAGAGAGCTCACAACAGTATTTTATCATAGAGCAATCAGCGGCAAGGGTTAGAAGGGCAATATTTAATTCTGAGAGTAGAGCACTGCTCTTTACTATAGGCAAAAAGACATGAATTAAGGTAAGTTATTACCCTGTCACTTCTGGATAGACTAAAATCTAATTAACATCTGAAAGTCTATGACTTAATAATAAATATTTCAGTTCTTGAGGTCTTCTTAGCCAGTCATAGAAGTCACTCTTTCATTAATAACTCAGAGTTAAACTTTCTTTAGTTTCACATATGCCCTTTAAAAGGAAAGGCAAAATGAGGAGTCTAAAATAACAGAATGAGATTTATTAGGGATGAATTTCTCTATGAAAAGTGCAAGGCAATAACTTAGGCAAAAAAATACTAATATGACAGGGGAACAATAATTTAAGTAGCTGTTCTTCAGCAAATTTGACAGCTGGAATAGATTTCAATCTGAACATGAATGAATTATGTCAGATAAGAATGTTCTAGGATATTTTATAACAAAGCTTTTAAGAGGCATGAAGTAAACTTCTGCTTTATTACCATTAGTAAGGCCTCAGCTATATCTAATTTTTAGTAGGTCTCTTAGTGTGCATCAGTGTAGACCAACTAGAAACAGTGTAGACAAAAAAAGAGAAAAATATCTAGAGAACTTGACATGCAAGGGATGAAAGACGAAGGAGAGGAGGAAGAATTTAATAAAAATTTTATAAATACAAAATTTCTGAATAGCCTATTTGCATGTAGAAATTTGCCCAGTGGATGAGACACAGAGCAAGAGGGAAAATCAGTTTAAATATCAGTGTATTTTCTTACCATAAAGAGTAGAATTACACTTTGGAGAGCTTGGGAAACTGGGGAACGCCTGCAGTTGTGGTGCTCCCAAAGAGTAATTGAAACAAAGTTTTACCAGGACTGATGAGGGTATAAACACTTCTGGCTGCAGCTGAGACATGGATTGGAAGACCCCATACAACCAATTTTCTAGATTCTATAAGGCTGTTTATTTATTTTTTATTTATTGTGGTTAATGCTTAACTCCTGGCTATGACCTTTCCATGTCCGTATCCAAAGAAAGGAGACCTGACATTTTGAAAGAGCACATAGAATTACCTAAATAATCTCATTTCACTGAATGCTTAGCAGACTTTAGGAAACTGGTTTGAATATTTTGGCCATGTGTACATCAGGGAAAATGAAACAAATGAAAAAAGGAAAATCGCCAGGAAAGGGAATAATTAGTCACAGGACGATGGAGGGTATTAAATACATTACTAGCTGGGAATGTTTAAAAGAAATTGCAAACAATAGTGTAATAAATACAAGAAATTAAATTTAAGCCCAAAACAAACATTTGGTTGATATGTATTTAACTTTGATAGGTTTTGCACATTCATATTTTTAGGATAAAGCGAAAAAGCAGAGATCTTTTTCAGGTCAAGGTCTTTCTGAAGTTTGTTACATTGTGCTAAGACTGATCTTTTAGCTTTTTATGATGACAAACACTTGTCTTAACTGATGATGAGCAAGAATATCACTGAAGACATCAAAAATGTGCATCATGGTGACCTTTGCTAAATTGACACTTCTGTGCTTCCAGGAACATGACTTGCCTCAGAGAGGAAAAAGAATGCTGGCAGTACCATGCTCTCTTTGAGCCAGCATATACTTTTTCTTTAAAATGTACTTTAAAATGCATGTCTTCTTTGTGGAAAATACTTAAGCATCCAACACTGCTGTTTGTATTCAGTGATAGAAAAGTCAAGTAGCAAAGGAAAAGCTGACCTTCAGTCTGGTTGAGGTGCTGCTGCTTTATTTTTCAGTCTTTTTATAGCATCGTTTTGCAAAAAGACATCTATTTTATCTTTGTTGTTGTCTCTTTGCCAAAGACCATTTATTAAATTAGTTTACCCCAGTAGATTCAAGATGGCTGCAAATATTCTGGAGAGGAAAAGCCTAAGAGGTTTTATAGGGAAGTGATGGTGGCTACTTCCATCCTTTAGGAAAGTAGGACAATTGAACATGGAGAAGAGTGCCAGGTAAAAAGAAAAGAATTAAACAAAAAAGTTTCCAGTAGGAACAAAAATGTTTCCAGAGAGAAGAACTGGAGCAGGGAAAAGGTTTGTCTTGGTCATCATGGCTAAACTATGGTGAACTTTTATTTTCTGTGACATGGGTAAGTCATATTTCAGATTTCATTTGCACACTGTCTATCAAAAAACCTTCAAATTTACTTCAGCTGTTTGGGAGTACCTTCCAGGTGTTCTGACTCTGTCCAGATGTGCAATTTCGTACTTAAAGTGTTCCTCTGAAGTGAGACCAGTCAAGGCAACTTTCAAACAATGACAGGCCTGTCAAATGCAGAGCTTGTATAGCTTCCAACATCAGTGTTCCTGAATGGTGATGCAGTTTATCCTAAATGGATCTTATGTATGATATTCGTAGGAATCTTGATGTAATCAAAAACATCTTTCTGTGAAAAAAATTGATAATCTTCTACCAGGGAGTTTGAAAGGTGAAAGATTTTGTATATTATCACAAAACTCAGTGAATCCCATTTTACCAAACTCACATGCTGTTAATCTCTCTAAGACAGATGCACTGTTGCAAACATACAAATTCTGTCAGAACCACAAGTATTCCTTGTATTCTTAAAACTGGAAATCCTTGCAGTAGGAAAGTGTATTCTCTGTTCCAGAGCACAAGACAAGCTGAAAAACCATGCTGAGTTTTTCTGAAGTAGATTATCTTCACAAATGCCAGGAATGGAACATTTGTTAGCCTCAAGTATTTCTGGGAGTAGAAATGGAAACCACAATGAACTGCTGCACCTTGAGAAATAAATTCTTCATTGTATCTTTTTATTGTAGTTATCTTCTTTAATATGTGAACAGTGAGTGTTACAGTCATAAAAACACCTCAGCAACATTCTTGCTTTAACTACTATTCATAAATCTTAGGGCATATTTATATTCAATTTCTACATCATAAATAATATGACACATACATTATTGAAAAGCAATCCTTTTATACAGTGATATTTGACTGCTTACAGGTGTTGAGAGCACAGACTTCCTAGGACATACCACGAGACACTTGCAGATGACCACATATTTACCACCATACCCAGGCATGAAGGAGCAGGAGCGTGGCAGAGTTAATGGCATGCAATAGGAACAGAAGCCCCATTTCCTCTCAAAATAGATCACACTCTAGGATAGAACATGATGTGTAATTTCAAAGTAACATTTGGCAGTGTTGCCACTTCCAGCTCTTTCTGCATAGAGAGTGAAGAGCTTATGGACTATACTCTGTAAATCCATGAGAGAACAAACATCTGATTTCTTAAAGCTTCTATGCAGTTCAAGCTGTAATGAATCATGTAAGGAAAAGGAAGGCTTTGGGTATTGGTATGCAAATGTTTATATCCACATTTCAAAGCTCATCATAAGATTTCAACATTCAGACCAAGAATAAGGAAACGAATAACTTCAAAGACATTGCAGCATACCCAAGAACAATCTGGAAGTACTATGGCTCAATTGGTCTTAAAAATCACTCTAAACTTAAAACTATTCACAGGACAAAAAAAGTAAACGGGGTAATTTAATTTCATTTGCAGAAAAAAGGTGTAAGAGGAGTATACAGACAAAATATTTGGTATCAACCTGCCATTTTGGTTACTGGATTTCAAGGTTTCTTCCAAAGGCAGAATCTTTGATTCTTCAGAGATACAGCTCAAAAATGACAAGAGAATATTCAGAAAAGACAAAGCTGTTGGTAATTGAGATAATGTTTTAAGTATATTGCTTAATTTGGGAAATAATATTATATTTTACAATAATGTAAAAGGTTTTTATAGGACCATAAAAATGTTTCGGATTGAACATATTTTATCACTGCTTAACCTTCTGTGCCACATACTTTTCCATTTCTACATTTTTCAGGAGTCAACATTTTGCATTTCTTCATTTTCATGCTGAGTAAAAGACTATTGGAAATCCACCTAAAAGCAGGAATCCCACTGACGTCAGTGGGAACAGGACTTATCACTGCGTGCATTCATTGTGTGAGTCATACTAGCATAACTGTCTGATGATCACATTTCCTTTATGCTACTCTTTTTAATTTACTTAATTACTAAGATGAAGGACTGTAGGATAATTCAGACAGGAAAGGACCCTGGGAGGTTTCTAGCTCAGTCTACAGTTTCTTACACTGAGATGTTGAACATAGTGATGGATCTTTATTGCAGAAATTTTCTCGTGGGTGGTTATACAGCTGTCAGTACATCCAAGATAAGAATATTACACCCTCCTTGACCTGTCTTTCTTAACTCATCTCAATGAGCTGGGCTTTCATTATGAAGCAAAGGCTCATTTATTTAGTTTTTCTCATTGTTCACTTAGTTTGAAATAATTTTTCTAATCAATTTACATTCCAGCAGCTTTTACTCCGTGTCTGTGAAAAAAAAAAATAGATTCCAGCTATGAGGAGAACGCGCTTAGTATGAAGTGAGTATGTACAATAGATAAATATGATAAAAATGCTGAAGCATTTTTATGTTTGTAGCATGTTGTTTGCATTGAGGTCGTAAATGCGAAAATCTAATTTTGTAAGAAATGGCAAACTATGCTCTGTCACATCCAGCTAATTACACAAAAAACTTCAAAATGAATTGCACTGATCACTGTAGAAAACTGTATTTGCATCTCAGTGTCAAGGTGTTCAACTCAGAGCAGGACCTTCTATAAGTTTTAAGAAGTTTCAGACAGCTTCTTTGCATTCATAAACCTAATTCAAAGTCAATGGCCACAAAGGGGATGAAACCAATCTCTCATGCCTGAGAAAACACGCTATAGGAAGAAGAAATGGGGAGACGGAGGCTAGAGCATGGCACTGTGGTTAGGATATAATAATCTGTCAGTTTTGCTCATGCATGACAGTGGAAAGTTAATATCTGAAAGATTTAGAGAACAGTCTTAGTTTTTTATGTCACTTCCCTATCTGTGAAATTGGAACATTAACGATACTTTTTGTAAATCTCAGGAGAGTGTGGGCTATTGACTCTGTGGCCTCAAATGGAAATAGGTATGTCAGCATGGCTGCACTCAATGTCTGGAGGTGTGGAAAACAGTTCAGATCTAGAAGTTGATATCTAGGCCCAAGGAAAATGAGTCTATGCCTTTTCTGTGCTGTGGCTCCTGGGCTTCTGTTCATGCCCCCTTGCATGCTTGCATCACACTGAGCAGGCTGGAAAGAAATCATCATGCATTTCAGCATATTCTGGATTGGAATAGCCAAGAGTTGGAGTCTGCAGTACCATGTCAAACACATCTGAATACAATTCAAATGTGTAAGTAAGTGTGTAAATGTGTAAGTATCCTGTGGCATTCTGTTCCCTCCAAAAGTTTTGCAACACCAGGAACTGTACAGGTGAGAAGAACTAGTTTTGCAGCATGTCTATATAGAGGCTTGGGAAGATGAAGTTAAATTTAAAACCAGAGAAGTGCATAAAAACCAGAGAGAAGAGCAGCTTTGCTGCATTTCACTAATCATTCACTTTCACATTGCTGAGGTTGGTAGTGAGTAGGACATTCTCCATTATGGAGAAAGGTCTGCTGTCTTTTCTTAGACTTGATTCTTTTCCTTTTCCTTTTCCTTTTCCTTTTCCTTTTCTTTTCACTGTTTTTCTTTCTTATTCTCTCTCCTTTTTTTTAAACAGCTGTATCTTTGTTCTCTAGGTGCTTAATATCAAACAAACAGAAATACAGAGGAATTAATCAACCTGCATCCTACATCCTGGAGACTGACTCCCCCATCACCCAGCATAGCATCCAAGCCAAAGCTCTCTTTCCAGTGGGTCCCTTTGTCTTAGCATTGACACACAGGAGCTGTATGGTTGACTAGAAATATCTGACCCCTCCTGGTGGAAATTATCTGCACCAGAAAATCATGTTTTATGTTTCCAGACCAGATTAGAATCACAAGTGCTAAAGTCAAAATGTACAAAGCTACCAAACATATGTGGTGAACATATTTTACAACTAATGCAAAAATGCCTAAGAAACTGTGAAGAATGTAAATGCTCCAGGGAAAAGTTCCAAAAAATACAAATTGCCTGTTTCTCTCAGCAAGGGTCTTTGATCATAGTTCAGATACTGATACAGGGAACTTCATCGCTCCTCAACAAGCAAGTCCAAAACCTACACCATTGAGTGAGTCAAGTCGTATATTGTTGGCCCAGCTAAGTGATTCCAATTCCTCATGTTGTTGGAGAGGTTGGTAGGACATAGGAAGTTTTCATATCTACATCAAGGACTCCAGATGAGCTCATACAAGAAGCATGCCATGGACACAGAGACTATTTTGTAGAAAACACCTTGTTTTGGTTTTGGGTAGTTGACCAACCAAAGTGTCTTTTTTGTTGTTTTTCAATAATTATATCTTTATATCATGCACCTAAAGTATAGTAATCTTCCTGTTGGAAGTGTGCAATACTAGAATACATCTATGTCATATTCCCTTGCATATTCTCTTCCTGTAAGAAAGATAGATATTCTGACATCTTTGCAAATCTTTTTTCAGTTTTTAATACTGTTTTAAAACAATCGAAATTTTTACAGAGTCCATCCAGCAAATTTATTATTTAAAATTATATTAAATCAATCATAATTTTCTCAAATGATGCAACTTCTTTGAGAAGTTAACTCTAACACAGATTTATTGCTCATAAGAATAAGATAATAACAAACATAATGATAATACAATAATAAAAAAGATAATTTCTAGCTCATAAACTATTTATTGAATGGATATATAAAGTTTTTCTTCACTTTTCTCTACTTTCAAGATTTTTTTCATTCATTATTTGGATAAGACTCTTGGTTTTTGTCTCCATGCTCAGTTTAAGGTTTTCCTGAAGAGCAAGGATCTCCTAAAACTGAATACTTTTAATTACAAACTTTATGCATTTTTCCAAACTTGAGACGTAATTTCTCTAAAACAAAATAAGCAATTTAGGATGAAAACAATACACCTGGGAAAACTAGGTAAAGATAAAAAGTTTATGCAATTGCTTCTCTTTGTTTAGAATACATGAAGGAAACCAAGTTCTTCCACAGAACCTGACAGAAGCAACAAAGGCACTGACAACTCAAATGTCAAAACACAGATATATGCAAGACGTGAGCATGAAGGCAGTGTTATGATCTTTTTACATCAACACCTTCAGGCATAGTGGAAAGATACACCTCAGACCTGAAGTTCATTGCCTAAATTCAGGTTTTGTCTGCAGATTTCTTTTAGTCAAAAGAGAGACACAGGCACCTTGAGTGGATTTCTCTGTGAGGAAAAGATAAATCACTCTTTGGCAGTGTCTGTCTACTAGTTCTTTACTAGATTTTGTTTACTGATATAATTTTGAATAGAAAAATATGGACTTGAGAATATTTATCCAGAGTACTATGTAAAAATATTTTTTTCAGTATCTTAAAACTGCCAGGCTTGACTAGGTATTCAAAATGCAGTAATTTTTGAGATCTTCAAGATAATTGTTGATGTATAGACTGCAGTGTTTATCTGCTGTCTTTGAGTTCTGTTCTCTCTCTCGCTTGGAGAAATCTAGACTTGGGCAAATGAAGTGGCAGCAGTGATTTTGAGGACAGACTGTCCCTTGGACTATTACTGAAACATTTGTCTGTTTTCCAGCTGTCATAGCAGCAATAGTTTGTAAAAGTCTCCAGAGAGTTTTTGAACCCAAGACCACAATTTGCATTCCTGGCTGAACTATATGCCACTATAAAACTCAGGCTAATACATCCAAAGACACAAGTAGTCTAGAACAACTCTAAATTTCCTTGGCTTTAAGATCCTGGCTGGCAAAGAGCAAAGCTGGCAAAAATCCTGGCTAAAACTTTCTCCATTGCTTTTCTTTGTCTTGAATTCCATCTAAATATCCAGTTAGGAAGCCCTTCTTTTGATTGCAATTTATTTTACTTTGCAACTAATCGTGGATGTGAACACACCATCTCTGGATTTTCTTAACAATTGTCAGTTCAGGAAATTCCAGAGCTCCAAGGCAAGGTCTGCAAAATGAAGATGCCTTTTGGCTTACCTTTCTCTCCCTATTAATTTATCTTACTTCATGAACAAGTGCAATTGCCAATAAAAAGCTTCACAATCTGTCTTTTGATTTATATGAAGTTCTGACAAAATTTCTCTTGGAAAGATGCCTGTCATTTGACGTCAGAGCTCTTAATACATTTGCTTTTCATCTAGCGGTTGGGTTAAGCGAGCTGCCATCCGCTGACGCCTCTACTTTCCCCCATCACATTTCTTGAATGTTTGATTGCAATGATACGGGCTGGAGGGCTCCTTTCTCAAAGGAATGGCATTCGCAGCAGGACGTGGGAAATTTATTGCAAGGGTACAAATATGTTCTTTCTAAATCAGCTATTTTAATGGAATGGTGAATGTTTCTGTGAGCTTCTACAAAACCATCTTTTGAATTGTTCTGTTAGTTCAGTCTAGTTTCCAAAATCATTCCAGTATGAGCGTTTGTCATACTACACATTTGTATCTTTTTCAGAAAGGATGTTCATGCTGTCAACTGTAATTATGGCAGATATTTAGCCAAAGACTCACGAAATAATGTAGAGATGCTTACCGCTTTCCACCGATTCTATGGGGAGCTAGATGCCTACACCTTGCTCTTAGAACTGCAATTATACTCGAGGTAATTTCAATCCCTCCCTTGATTCTCAGGTTGCAAGCGTCTCAGGTGGTCCAGCTTCCCTGTACCAAAAAGATTTAGCAGAACCTCATGGTCTCTAAACGGATGTTGTAAATATAGCAGTTAGATTTATTTTCATGATATATGTAAAAGGCCAAATCAAAGTAGCTCATGTGGTAAATCCTGGAGTATATCTTGACATCCTTTCTGAGGGCACTGGGAGATCCTTAGCTGAAATCAGCTACACCTATAAAGCTAAATGATATCTGTTTGATCCAGTGCCTACCCTTGTGTTTGTAACATTTAAAGTATATTGATATATTTTTAGGAAAAACTCCAATAATAATTTCAACGTGGCTTTGCATGTCATCACTGTGCCTTGTTGCCTTGTAGAGGCTTGTGCTCCTATTTTCTTTGAGAGTCAGTTTTTCTTGTGTAAACTTCATCTCCCTTAAAGTAACAGGGAGGCCATGTGGCCCCAGATACATTATAAAAGGCAAATTCTTAATGTGAAAAGAGTGATAAGTGACAAATCTGAATTATAGATCCTTTGTGGCCAAATCACCAGAGAGAAATGAAGAAAGTTCAGTGTTTATCACTTCCAGTCTCATTCTCTGGGGTAGTGTCAAAGATGGCCAGTTTATTCCTGATGTGTTCACCCTGAAAAGCACCTGTTGAAGGAAACATTGCTTACACTCTGATCCAATTACTTGGCTGCCCACTGGGTCTGCAGATAAAAATGTCCAGGCTAACAAGACTATCTGTACTCTACAAAGGACAGCCCTTTTTGCTGTAGCAATGCTGTCAGCAGCACCACACAAAAAGAAATTTACCTTTTCCGTCTAACATGAGCTTGATAAATGTAATTTGACACCGACTTACATACACACACCCCCCCATATACATATATATATATATATATATACACACACACATACATATATTTGGGGTCAACACATCAAAAATGTGATTTATCACAAAACAGGGCAAATGTAAGACTATCATATATAAGACAAAAATTAATATTTTGCTATCTTCAGGGTTGGTATGACATTGGTTGGAAAACAATTTTCAGCATTAGAGAGTGAGACTTCAGAAGAGATGAAGATATGTAAAAGGAGCGCAGAAAAGACAAAAAAAAATACAGCTTTCCTTACAAAAGTTGGAAATTCATGTATAAGTCTATTCATAATAGTGTGGAGCAGCCACAGAAAATGAGCTCCCCTTGAATGACTGTAAGACTCGTAAGATTTCGGTGACCTTCTACAAAACCTTTGTGAAATACTTTTCCCTACTTTCTGCAAAATCTTTGCTATGGCCACAGTTTATGCAGTGGAAAATCCTTTGTGTGAATATGTTCATGGGCAAAAATGTCCCCTCATTTGCTACTAGGAGCCTATCATTCTTCAGACAAGCTCTTTAATATTATAGAGCTGAGGAGGTGCTATTAGGTATCTGTAGCTTTTAGAAAGTGAAATAATCCTTAAAGGACCAAAAAGCTCTAAAAAGGCAAGTGAATTTTAACTCCATAACATGTCCCTCACTAGTGCCTTTTCTTATTTAATGTTACTAATGGATACTGTGTTCTTTTTCTCAAACTTTTTTTTTTTGAAAGATGTTAATATTTTAGTTCTAATAATCTAAACAAGTAACAATGAGAACAAGTGAGAGCAGATTTCTTTCTTTGAATTAGTCACAGGAAAATTAGAGAGATGAAACCCTGAGGAGTTAACAATTTATTGGAAAGCTGCAGTTGAGCACAGCCATTAGAAAGAAAATATGGGTTTTTACGATAATTTGTCACTATTTCATGTATATAGGAAAAACCAGCAGAGGCTGCATCAAAAGTGTCAGCTCTAATCTGTTGTGTTGTTAACATGAAGAATATGGAAATAGACATTCAGCAAATTATGAAGGACTTTTGCGGGTTAAAAATATACTTTTTTTGGCTACATGTCTGTTTTGCTACATATTCTTGATGTCGTGGGTCTTTTGCAACTCTTTCATTGACTAGATAATTCATGAGTTTGAGTCTCAGCTTACTATTTCTGGAAATATGTAGATTGTGTTTCTGGACAACCATGAGTTAATATTATTAATGTTGACGAAAATGGCTGCAGGGATTTATTTGTTTCCTTTGTGCTAGGTCACATTCAGCTGTGATTTAAGAGTTCATAGTTGTTGACTAAATCACCAGACATCAAGATGCCTTTTGTAAGGCTGCATGGTGAGCAAAGTCTGTTAAATCCACATAAAACCTTTAGGAGGGATAAAGCAATAAAACCTAAGACATGTATTTCTGCCACTGGTAGAAATCTGAAGTGTCCTTTGAGTTGGGTATAAGTATAGGCTCTTCAGATTTTCAAGTTTATTTTGATTATCATTTAATGACAAATTATATCTGTCTTTAAATCCCAGGAATAGGTTACTCAGTTTGGTAAAAGGTACATTAATTTAAGAATTTATAATTCCTTTCAAATCTCTTTATGAAAGGTTTTGAAGTCAATATGGAAAATCAGTATCTCCTTTGCTGCCGCCTGTTTCTCATAATCTCACAAATCCTCACAGACTCATAATTTTGAGTTTCTGGATATGTCTCTGTATAATGGTGAATTGGCACATCGTCAGTCTAATTTCTCAATACACATATTTTCAAAGTCCAAGTCTAGCACAGGAAAATATGTTTTAGGCTTCATTTGGTTGCATTGCCCAAGCCTCTCTCAAATGACAGCTTCAGTGCTGCAACTGAGACCACTGATTTGTGCTCAAGCTGAGAAGCAGGGAGGTCACTGGAGACAGAGAGACACTGCCTTACTTTAAAGACCAGTGATGTACAGATTCATCTTCCTCCTTAAAATCCATTTTTGATAAGCTTTTCTGAAGGGCAACCCCTTCTCTGGCATGCTTTCTGGGAGATCTGAGGGTGTGTGAGGAGCAGCCACCATAAGGAGAGGACGCAGGTCTGGAAATCCCATTAGGTCAGCCAGTAAGCTGGCTCCAACTGAGCTAGGAGCCAGCAAACATGATGACCAAGAATAGGAGATTAACCATGGGCAGCACTTCCACTCTACTACTGCTTTAAGTGGAAAATATCACCACTGATTTTTTGAAGGAAATAAAAGTAAATCAAAAGAGAGAAGGCAGTCCAAATTCTTTTAAAAGGCCAGAAATAGCAGCTGATTAATGACGAAATTTTAAATCTTATCTAACGATGATTGTCTCTGTTTTCATGTTCATGTAATTGCCATGAACAAATTATACGTACAGAAAAAAATTTGCATTTGAAGTGGAGAGATAAAATCAAACTGGCCACACTTTCTGTGTAACTTAATGAATTATGGGGTTCTGTGAAATGCTTTTAATGGGCAGACAATATATGTAAGCATGCCCCATAGTGCTTAGGTTTTGTTTCTTTTCTGAGAGGAAAAGAAGTACAGAAATGGAGGGTTTTCTTTTTCTGGTCCTTCAAGCTTATAGTTTGTAAGTAAAGAAAAAGGCAGAGCTGGCGCTATCGTCAGCCAAGGAGTTTAAGGGAATGACATGGTTCTGTTCAGGCAGAGGCCCATTGTGAAGCACTTCTCCAGGAATAATGGTGGTCAGCACGAGGTGTAGAGGTACAGCAAATCAGAGTCTCTTCCCATGAGGCATCACCTGCTTCTGCTCTCAGAAGAAGCACCAAAGAGAGCGGTGCAGGTGCTCTTTGCTAACTGGGCAGCTCACTGCCATTTTGGAGCTGGGAGTCTGAGGCTGCTGTGCATTACTCAGCACATCTGGATAAAGAAGCCAACATAAAGCCATGGAGCTGTTGACACTGAAGTATTTCAAAACTGAGGCAACGGTGGACTATTGGCAGGCAGCAGGCACTCCTGAATCCGCAATGCCAAGTGACATAGGTGAGACCTCAGCCATCCAGCTGCTTTGAAATAGTGTTCTTCCAGATTTGCAGGAGTTTCTGGAGTGGATCCGCTATCCCTCTGCACCTTCTCAGGAACCTAACAAATGCCCGACAGGAACAAATCAGTAGCCCATGAAGGAACTACTCTGTGTCTGGCAGCAGAGGAGCACATAAAGTTGGCTGTTCTCTGTGGTGCACACCCTGGAAGCCAGAGCATCCACTGTCACTGCATTAGCAGTGACTGAATATTTAAAAATACCTTCTCTGGCCTGAATGTAGATCCTGAGAACAAATTCTACTGGGCTATGTCTTATATAGTTCTTCTCCTCTCCAATCAGACAGCTTTCAGGAAATAAACTGGAACAGGGAAAGAGGCCTGTCTTCAGCAGGGACCATCAGGCACTGCTACCCCCGTAGGTTTCCCACCCAACATGACAGCCCTTATGCCCTTTTCTTTTTCACATCTTTCTTCACCTCCAACACCTTCTACCATCTTCCAGCTAACAAAGCACTCTGGAGGTGATTCCAGTGAAACTTGTTTTGCAATGTAAAACACAAAATCAAGAGCCAATTAGTTAATGCATTGAAATTGGATGTTTGAAACTGATCTGCTCACATGTTCTGTTGATCAGCCATATCTTTATCTTATGAGGCATTTTTTTATTTCATCTTTTTAGAGAATTAGCTTTTCAGGGAAGAAGCTCTTATCTCCACTTGTCTAGAACTTATCTGGGTCATTTTCCTGCATTGGCCCTAATAACTTCCATACCAAACATGGAAAACAAATGCAAAGAAAGAGGAAAAATGCTGCAGGAAAATTGAAGTAAAGCCCTGCTCGAAGACAAAAATATATACCATTATTTGAACTGGATATGGGAATGTCATCTGTTTTCTCAGAGGTGTGCAAACACATGTCTGTAATTCAAAGATGTATGAATAACACATGTTCTCTTTAGACCTGGCCAAGATCTAAAAATTTTGATGTTTGAACTTGATTTATGTATTGCACATCTTTATCTCTTCATTATGGCAATTCTTCTTGTCAGACCGCAACAATTCAAATGTGAATCATATTTAGTATCATCTGCACTATATATTATACTGCCTAATAATTTCCAAAAGCTACTTTTGGTATAATGTAAAGTAACAAACATTTTAAAGAATGGGTTCAGACACTGATATATAGATGGAGTCAAATGTGCTCACTTCCCCCAGACACACTTCCATGAGCAGAGAACACAGAGAACATGTGTTTTCTTCAGGGAATGCAACACAACTGTAATATTCATTTACTTTCACGATTTTTCTCAGGTTTTCTTGTCTTTCCATGAGTCAGTGCTGGATGACTGTTTTATGAAGTCATTAGCTTCTTAAAAAAATAAGAGAAAGCAGTTTTCTGACACCTGTACCATCTTTGGGATGCTCACTGCCCATTGCTTTGGAAAATCTGAAGACAGCTCTGCCTTAAGAGAGTGTTCCTAGGTTACACAGCCACTACTATATTCCCTGTTACCAGACTGAAAAGCTTAGTCAAGACTGGATGGATCTGCAGCACAGATATGCACCTGGCTGGGAAGCGTAACTTAATTTCTGCAAGAGATTTTATGTTTTGAAAAGTTTGGGAGGGGACGAGGGGGGGAATGAAAAGCCAGAATCTCTGTTTCCACTACAGGAACATGTCCATGTTTCTGAAATCCATTGCTCTCTCCAGGCTCCCTCACTATCTGACAGCAGGCTGGGGAGCACGGGAGCCTGGGAGCTGGGAAGCGCCTGGGGCCATGGCTGCCTGCATCTGCCTGAGGATGTCATAGGACCAAGGACCTACAAGGACTCGAGCTTTAAGAATCTCTCACATGAGCAGCCAAGGAGCTAGGAAGCCAGGTGCTCATAAATCCCCATTTTCCTGTGGGAAAACTATCTGTTACAAAATTTCCTCAAGTATATCTTCCTAGAAGAAAAAATTTCCTTTTTTTTTTTTATTATGCTGAGGCAAGAAAATGATACAGTTGTTTTTTTCCTGCCCAGTGTCCATCTTCAGTAATAGAGTAAAGGAAAACAGCTGCAGCTCTATGTTACAGGGTCACAATCCCAAGATTACATGCAGAAATTTCTATTACCGTTAGTGGAAAGATAATACAATTGATATGTGAGTATTTTACAAATGAAGTGATGTGTTCTGTTCAGTATGATTACTGGACCCACCATTTTTATTACTTGGATAGTTTGAAAGTATTCTTTTCCAGAATTTTCCAAAGACTTTCATGTTGAAAGAATCTTCCTTTTTGAACTTAAATTCATTAGTCTGCTTTCAAAACAATCCCTTCCTCCATAAGAAGGATTCAAAGTACCTTTGGAGATAAAGGAGAGTAAAATTACTAGCAATGACTTTAATAATTATTTTCTCAGTATAAATATTTTCTTTTAAAAAGGAGAGTGTCACTACAAGGCATTAAAAAGACCTAAACTTAACCACAGAATCATTGTGATAGGATCCAGAACGGAGTTCTGAAGTAGATCCAGATTTGAAGCTGGATCCACCTAATTGGACCAGGTTGCCCGGTCACCTCCAATTGCATTCCAATTGTCTTTAAGGGTGCAGGTTCTACAGCCTCTGTGGGTGATCCATTTCAACTCTTGACTATATTGTGAAAAATTATGTACCAATAGCTAACAGGAATTTGCAATTTGTGGCCTTTGTCCTGCATTATTTTGCTATGCACTTTCAAGAACAGTCTGGTTTTTTCTTCTCTATAAATGTCCTCTTAGACAGATGAGATCAGTGTTAAGATTTCTCCTTTAACCTTGTCTTCTCCAAAGAAGCATAAACCCAGCTGTTTCAATCCCTCTGTGTGTGTCACACCTCCTAATCTGCACTGTGGCCTTGCCCTGGACCCTCCAGTTTGTCAACGTCCTTTTTGCATTGAGGAGTCCAAACCTGAGAAGTAGCTCACAAGGGCTGACTAGAGGGAAATAAACAAATAATTTTTCCCACCTCCTAGCTACACTCTTGGTAACATACTCAGTATTAATTAGCATTTATTGTTGCAAATGTTGACTGCTGATTAGTGCTTCACTTGCTGACCTCTGCGAACTCAGGACATCTACAAAGCTGCTTTTTTCCCCAGGCAGATCCCAGCCTGCACTGCTGGGGTTATTCTATCCCAGATGCAGGACTTTGGATTAATTTCTTTTTAACTGTGTGAGGTTCTTTTCTGCCCATTTCTTTAGCCTGTCCAGATCAGTCTGTCTTCAGCTCCTCCATGCTGGCTGCTCCCCATGATATGGTATTGCCCACAAATTTGCAGAGGGTATATTTCATCCTTGCATGCATTAAACACTATCAGGCTCTGGGGAATGCCATTTGGAACTTGCTTCTGGTTAGACTTCATACTGCAAAACCCTCTGTGCCTGTAAAGTACTCACACACCGGAGAGCAGGAAGTATAGACTCTGGGGTTATCTGTCCACTACTGCTATTTAGCAGAAATGGATTAACATGTTTGGGGGTTTGGTTTTTGGTGGGTTTGATTGGTTGGTTTTTTTTCATTTCCTCACTGATTTCTGTTCCTGAAATCAGGAACCCTCCGGTTTACCCAACTCTGTTGACACATGCTTTTGAACACACCTCTTATCTGACCCTCTGCTTTCCTGTTTTACTAGCTGAAACAGAACTAAAACCTAGGCACCATTGAAAGTGGAGTTATCTGCTGTCACGAGATAGCAAGGGGCACACAGTAGGAAAGAAGAGAAGCAAAATCTTCTGGCTGCTTGCAAACTCACAGTATCTCTTAGAGGCTTTTGTCCTGCCAATTTAAGCATGAATGACAAACAGCAACAGAAAGCATCATATTATACTGTATTCGCAAATGCTAAATATATATATGGATTTCATTAAGTTTTCATTAGTTCATTGAAAAGCCCATCTGTGAACTCCAGTGAACACAACACAGTAACATGGAATCCAAACAGAACATCTGGTAAACTCTAGAGAAAGTTCAAATAGAAACTAGTCTGTGACTGACTCTGGAAAAAGATAATTTTAAAGCAAAAAAGCACTCTTCCAATTCATGACTCAATAAAAGCCATACTGTTCATTAACAAGCACTCGACATAATAGAAATCGTACAATTCAAAAAGAATTTATTTACATTTTTTAGGAATAAGGAAAATAGGTTGCCTCATTTCACTGAGAAACCCTGCATCCATTCATATGAGAGTTCAATTAATTTCCAGTTTTCCAGCACTACTCACACTAATTTTACTGTGCTACAGACATATTGGCACCAAAATGACCAGAAGTTTTTTAAAAGTACTTTGAGGCACTATGAAGAATAAATTTGGATAAGAAATTTGTTGTTGTCAATGATGGCAGGAGCTGCTGAGAACTGAAGTGACAAATGTAGCCCTTAAATAAGCTTTTTTTTTTTCACTTCTCTGTTCCGTGAAGTGACCAGAGATCATGTAGCTGCCCCAGCCACTTGCCCCTACCAAACACCATTGCTACCATCATGAGACAACTTTTACTTAGCTACCTCCTGACAGCCTGAAACAGAAACTGATAATGTTTATTAAGAAAACACTGCCCTTTAACAACTCTATCAATTTAATAGAATTTTTAAATAACACACCCTATTTAATAGTTGACGAGAGATGACAGTGCCAATGCGTTTGAATTGTGGATATTTTCTTTTCCAGTATGAGGATAGATCGACTGCTGGGAAGGCATCTCTTGCTGAAAAACAAAGGGCTTTATAAATACCAGGTTCACACAAAGCTAGGAGAAGCCAAAATACATCTTTAACTTCTTTTCCACTGATTACTCTGTGCATTAAAGTTGTGAGGCCCAGGTAATATGGGACAACTCCAAAACTGATATTGTTGTATAATGTCATTTTCAGAAAAATGCAACCACAACAATCCTAGCTCTGATGACATCCATAAATCTTCCTACCAGGGAAAGAATGAGGTGCTAAATAAGGTATATTTATATCGTAATTTGTTCATGAAATCTCAAGTTGGCAACTGAAGGGAACAATTAATACATACTTATTTTTCTTAAAATTACCAGAACAGATATTATCATAAAGTCTGAAAGTGTGATTTTGCTTCTATTCTTAGGCATATTAAAGGCCTAGAAAATGTCAAGAAAATGTATTTTGTGGAAAAATCTGTGCTGTGGACATGAAAAAGCAGAATGAGTTTTCCAGAACACTGGATCATCTTGTCAGCTGGTGTAAATTAGTGTGATTTGAACATATTTCAAGAATGTATGCTAACATCATCTGATAACTCTGTGAAATTAAAAAAAAAGAAAAAAAAAAAAGAAAAAAAAAAAACAAACCCAAATTTGTAAGTATGTTTTAACTGTTTCTTTTTTAGGTTAAAATTGAGTAAAAGAGGTTTTCTGAGATTTTCCTTTCTGTGTCTCAAGAAATTTTAATTGATGTGCCTGAAAACATTTCCAATTTTCTTTATTTCTACAACAAAGAAAGCTGTATTAATGTCAAAACCTTCTCAAAAGTTTATTACCTTTTTTATATTTTAGTGAAAATATAAAAATTTGTTAGAAAGTGGATAGTTTAATACAGTAACTTCTCTTTAGCAAATTATAAATTTGTGCAGAGGTTGAGTGCTGACACACTGAACTGTTCTTACACCATCACTTTGTAAGAAAACATCTGTTTCTTACAAACTTAAGGAAGATAGAAAGGTTTAGCATATAACCCATTCTATTTGTTCTCAATTACTGTTGAATCAGTGGTTTTTTTCTTTATCCTGTTACAGTTTTTTTCTTCAGCTCTTTTTGTGAAAGAGGCCCTCAATGCTGTTTTCTTTTGCTATTTTTCATTTGCTATATAAAATCTGCTTCTTGTAAATGAATATTTTTTCTATATTAACTTTGTCCTTTAGGGCCATGATCAGAAAGTGTAGGGTGACCAGTGTCTCAAATCATATTAAAAACAGTAACAAGGAGTATTCCCTGCCCCAGGTGTATTGTTTCAGAGTCAGTAACAAAAGAGACTGTGAGAAAGAAGTGTCTTCTAGTGATTATTATTAACCAGGAAAGGTGCATTATATGACATGAGACCACATGAAAGACAAAAGAAGCAATGGTGTGAAACACTCCAGGTGCAAGAAATACTAAAAAAACTCAGGGAACTTCAAGTTCTAGAGAGTGATTTCTTCTTCATTGTCTGACTTCACACTATGACAGCAGCTTTCCCTCCTGCCTCCTGAAGTGATGTCTGAGGCCAGCTTAAACATAAAGGAAACATTACCTTTCTAGCTATATGGGGTTCTTGCTGCTGACTGGTTTTGCAACACAGACTGCCAGTCTGTGGTTACAAGTCACTGGTCATGTGGGAAAGGTCTACGTGATCATGAGTGGCACTGAGGGCAAACTGGCTGGTATTCTTCCAGTAAAAGAGCTAAGGGTCTGTCATCGGTCAGAATCAAAAGAAGGCAGAGGTGGCTGTGGAACGTGAACAGAGACCTTAAGGACAGAGAAAACCTATTCAAAAGGCCACTGGTGGAGAAAGGCTACTAAGCAAAACAGACCTTTAATCTGACTTATATAGCTTGTCTCATGTTTCCATTCAGCTGCTAGTCATTCATTTATGTCTCATTTTCAGACTCTTACAGTTCTACATTCCCACGACTCCTTCCAAAATGGGTTTGAAGTCTTAATCAATGAGGAATACATGATCATGGCTATTTTCCATGTTTTCCCTGTTATTGGGAAGACATAGCTATGAGATCAATTGCCCAAAATAGAAAGAAACAATGTATTGTGGTTTATGCCCCATCTGTGTCATCTGAACTTTATTTTCTGTTTAAATTCTTTTTTTTCTGAAGGATCATATGTCAGAACAAACCTTCAAAACAGAACATTGCTTTATCTAGATATGTCACTGCTTCTTATATTTTTGACACTGACATCACAGATCATTAAGCTAGCTAAGCAATATCTTTGTCTTTCTATTTGTCTGTTCTCACAGATTGTCTTTCTTCTGGTTGTGCGAGTTGCCTTGAATGTGAAATAAAAATGTCGTAGAATTCTTTCTATAATTAAGACTTAGAAGAAGCTGCTGAGGAAAAAGTAATCTAAAACAAGGAAAGGAGGGGGGAAATTGCTAGAAAGAAGAAAAGAGAACAGGGAGAAGCTGAGATGGTCACCCACTGAAAGAGGAAAGGAATGTCCACTGGTTGCTTTGGTAGCTGTCAGACTGGTAGCCCTCCGAAACAGCTACTTCACAATACCCATTACCTAATGTGAGGTAATGTCTCCTGTGAGGACATGAAATGGAGGTTGTCCTTAGGGCAATAAGGAAGGTGCACAACACACTCACTGCTCTGGACTTGAAGAGAACAGACTCTAGTCTCTTCAGAAACCTGCTTGGTAAATTACCATGGGATAAAGACCTTGGGGGAAGAGGGGCCCAAGAAATCTGGTTAATGGTCAAGGATCACCTCCTCCAAGCTCAGGAACAATGAATCCCAATGAAGAGGAAGTCAAGTAAAAATGCCAAGAAGCCTGACACACGGACAAACAAGAAGTTTGTGACAAACTCAACACAAAGAAAGCCTACAGAAGGTGTAAGAAGAGACAGGTAGCCTGGGAGGAATGCAGAAAAAATTGCTGAAAGCAGCCAGGGACTGGGTTAGGAAAGCGAAAGCCCTGAGAGAATTAGATCTCACCGGGGATGTCAATGACCATAAGAAAAGTTTCTAAAGTAATGTCAGTGATAAAATGAAGACCAGGGAAAATGTGGTCTCCTCCTGGAAGGAAACAGGAGGCCTGGTTATGCAGGTGGAGAAGGCTGAGGTACTGAATGACTTTTCTCCCTTAGTCTTCACAGACAAATGCTCCAGCCATACCACCCAAGTCACAGAAGGCAAGGCAGGGACCAGGAGAATGAAGCACCACCCAATGCAAGAGAAGATCAATTCTAGGACCATCTAAGTAACCTGAAGGTGCACAAGTCCATGGGACCTGATGAGATGTGACAGTGTGTCTCAAGGAAAATGGCAGATGAAGTGACTAAGCCACAATCCATCCTATTTGAGAAGTTGTGGCAGTCTGGTGGAGTTCTCACAACCTGGAAAAGTGGTGAAATAACTTTCATTTTTAAGAAAGGGAAAAATTATCTCAAAGCCAGTCAGTCAGTCTGATTTTGGTGCTTGGCAAAGTCATGGAGCAGCTCTTCCTGGAAACTATTCTGACATGTGGAAAATAAGGAGATGATTGGTGACAGCCAGTATGGTTTCACTGAGGGTAAATTGTGCCTAACAAATTTGATGGTCTTCCATGACTTGGTTACAGAATTGGTGGATAAGAGAAGAGCAACTGACATCATCTACCTGGACTTGTGCAAAGCATTTGACACTGTCCTACATGTCATCCTTGTCTCTAAACTGGAGAGATATGGATTTGCTGACTAGAGTGCTTGATGGATAAGGAATGGGCTGGGTGGCCACACTCTGAGAGTTGTGGTTAATGGTTCGATGTCCAAAGGGAAAGCAGTGATGAGTGGCATTCATCAGGGGCTGGTATTGGGAATGGCACTGTTTAACATCTTTGTTGGTGACATGAACAGTAATATTGAGAGCACTCAGCAAATTTGTCCACCAAATCACAGAATGGCTGGGTTTGAAAGGAACATCTGTAGTTCATCTAGTCCAACTCCCTGTAAAACAGGTTGACCAAGAGCATGTCGCACAGGATTTCATCTAGACAGGTTTTGACTATCTCTGGGGAAGGAGATTCCACAACTTCTCCACAAAGCTTGTTTCAGTGCTCTGTCACTCTCAAATGACAACACCAAGCTGTGTGGTGCAGTCAACACACTGGAAGAAAGGGATGCCATCCAGAAACAGGCTGGAGAGGTGGCTTGTGTGAACCTCATGAAGGCCAAGTGCAAGGTCCTGCACACGAGCTGGGGAAATCCCAAGCACAAATATAGGCTGGGAAATGAATGGATTGAGAGCAGCCCTGAAGAAAAGGAGTTTGGGCTGTTGGAGGAGAAGCTTAATATGACCCAGCAACACGTCCTTGCAGCCCAGACATATCTTGGCTACATCAAAAGCAGTGTGGCTACCAGGTCAAGGGAGGTGATTCTGCCTCTCTATTCTGCTCTCATGAGATCCAGCTGGAATATGTCCATCTCTTGGGCCCTCAACACAAGAAAGACATGGACCTGTTGGAGCAGGTCCAGAGGAGGGTCATGAAGATGGTCAGAGGGTGGGAGCACCTCTCCTGTGAAGACTGAGAGAGCTGGGGTTGTTCAGCCTGGAGCAGAGACGGCTCCAAGAAGACTTTATAGAAGCCTTTCAGTACCTAAAGGGGGCCTACAAGCAAACCAGAGAGGGACTTATACAAGGGCATGTAGTGATGAGACAAGGAGTAATGGCTTTAAACTGAAAGAACGTAGATTACATATTAGATATTAAAAATAAATTCTTACCTGTGAGGGTGGTGAAGCACTGGAACAAGTTGTCCAGAAAAGTTGTGGATCCTCCATTTCTGGAAGTGTCCAAGGCCAGGTTGGATGGGGCTTTGAGCAACTCGATCTAGTGGAAGGTGTCCCTGCCCACAGCAGGTAGGTTGGAACTAGATGACTTTTAAGGTCCCTTTGTCCCCAAACCAGTCTGTGACACTATTTGAAAAATACTATTTGAAAAATATATAAATACAAATAATTGATTTGCAAATAAAAATAAAATCAGCTTATCTGATTTATCTTTAGCCTGAAATAAAGCTGCTTTACTTTTTTTTTTTTTTTTTTTTTTTTAAGGAAAGAATGTTTTCACATGGGAACTTGTGTGGAACAGTTAAATTCTGTTAGAATACCTTCTTGGTACAAGGTTTGCTGCTCGTTTCCTTCTGACTAGATGAGGTTTCAGCATGTTCCTTCTACATGAGAGTGCTATCAAGGCCTGATTCTGATTTCATTTATATAGCATCATTTTATACCAGCATACCCAAATAACATTACTGGCAAGATTCCTGATTTAGTCTGGTATGAGATCAGTATCAGGACTTTAAGGTTGCTTGAATAGATGCTTTCTCTGTTTAATAGCCAAGACGAAAAAAAGTTTGGATCAAACTACGAATATTTTTTGCTTCTCATCCTTGCTGAAATGAAAATGTAGTAAAAATAGTTTAATACAATACAAGATATTGGCCTGAGATGAAAGGTTTCATATACTCTAAGTAAAACAAAAAAGGGAGGATTCACAAGATAAAAATTCCTTAAGCTGCTGCTGTTCTCTTCCTCTCTCTTTTAGTTACTAGTTCAAGGTTAGACTTTTGACTCATATTTGGAAAAATTGGTCCAGATACCACATTTTTGAACTCATTTCAAGACAATACCTTAACAACCAAGCTATATGCCATTCTAAGAGAAAAAGTGATTTTCTTTTCTGTGATGGTTTTTACACCCACTTTAAACAGCATTCATTGTAGCACGCAAGTCAAATTTGTCTGATCGAATTCAGATGTCTACGTCTAGATATCCCCAACTTCCTTTAAATAATAGAAAAAAATAAGTACTTTGAGGTTTTATTACCTTAGGAGCTAAAATAAGCATGACATTTTTCTTTGACCTTCAAGCTGTAAATGTGCATTCCTGCCTTATGCCACCAAGCTCTCTTACTGTATGCCAGATAACTTTTAATGTCACAGAAGACAATGCTGCCTACACTGTCCTCTACAATACCAGCTCTCATAATGTGCACAGATCATACAGACACTCTGCTACTGTGTAAAACCAATGGATGCTGAGCTGGGCAGGTGTGGATATTTTTTCTAGTGTCCAAGATATAAAGTTTATATATTTCTCACACTTTTGTCTGAGGAATTCTTTGCTGCTTTCCAGTCAGACTTAAGCCAGGGCAAATAAAATGCAATCACAGTCAGTAATTCATAACATTTAACACAGAAAACTGCAGGTGTATCTGAGAGATAAAAGTGAGAAAATTAAACACAAATATCATTTATTCTACTTGCTTGTATGATCTAAGCCTCTAAATAGAACTTGTTTCTGACTCTTAGCTAGGACCAGACAATGGCCTATATGCTGTATTCCACTTTGAAATAACCACAGCGTTGAAGCCTCTGTCGTCCTCTTAGGTGTGTTGTAACAACAGTCCAGGTGATTTAAACTTAGAATTCTACTTCTTTTTTCTGACTATGGAATGGGTACTTACAAAAGGCACAAGTGTAAGATGGAAATGTGTAGACACAGTGAATGTTTAAAGCAAAATGAGATGAATCCCTGGAGTTGCACCTGTCAGGTGAACATCTGAAGCACCAGAGAAGAGGGGAATTCCTCTCCTTGTGTTGCTCTTTAAATAGTTCATGCACAGCAGAGCAGTTAAAGCAGGAGTATCCTAACACATCACCTCACAGAACCTTCTAGCTTGATGGCACTCAAGAGAGCGGGAAGACACTGGGTTAAATGTTTACAGTGGACCAGGACTTGAAGGTCCTGCCTGTCAGATGTCTTATGTGGATATATAAACACTAAAGGTGAAGCCTCTAAAGCCATCATGTCAGATCTATGCTACTCTATTTTCCCATAGTCCTTAGAAGAACAAAAACAGGTGAAGCAAGCCTTTTCTCAAATGCCAAAATGTAGTCAGACATGTCAGAGATACATTTGAAATCTATTGGTTGAAGGAGAAAAGAAAATCTGTATGCACTAGCACCCAATCTAACACTTTGCCCCTCACATATTTATGCGGATGTAGACATACAACATATAATAAAAAATTTATTCACAACTAATCATTAAATTCAGACTAAATTTGGAAATTTTGCAAGAATGAAAGTATATCTAGATTTAAAGACATCCTACACTTGAAAAAATAGCTTTAACTGTAAGCACTTAGTCTGAGATGCATTCAGAAGCTCTCAAAAATTATGCACAAAACTGCTGTCCTCTCTTTGCATTGCATCACCCTTAAATCCCTCAGCAGCCTACAGGATTTGCAGGTAGACTAGATAGTTCTCCCTTAGATGATCACATCCATGACCTCAGTAACAATATAAATGTCCCCATGCTTCAGTTACCTGGCAACGGGGGAAGGTCTGCTGTGTAACATAGTGCTGATTTCATATGCCGTGCACACATTTTAAAGGCATTATCTAATTCTATAAATTGTTGTATCTCTTTGCCCTATCCCAGCTTGTATAAATCAGTACTTGAATAAGAATTTGGGATCACTGAAATGAAAATTCAGGGAGTGAATGAAGTCTCCTTTTCTTTTTCTCTAACCAGATCTCACTCTCAGTAGAGAAAAAAGTACATTGCTAATGCCAGGAAAGAGGAGGAGGGCAAGAATTCTGCTGTAGAGGATTTGTGAGGTGTGGAGTTATTTTAATATTGCTGGATGAAAAATCTGTTACTAAAATAAGAGTTGGGAATGAATCCACTTCCACCAGAGTGGAGGAATGTTGGCTTCAATAGTTTTAAATGCTCCAATAATAATGCTACTTTTTCATAATTCTGTCTATGTTCACTTTCAACTTGGTCTCCATAAATTGCTGACACTTGATGAAAGCTTTGGCCTAGGCATTTCATTTTCATTATTTTTATCTATATTTCCTTATTTTGTGCTTGATATGGAGAAAAATACATTAAAATCTGAACAAAAACAAGTTACACATATGAAGCATATGTGGTATATATCATGGAATGACATAGTTCTAGGACATAGCAAGAGTGTAAACATACTAAAATAGACATTAAATGTTAAGGCAGAAACCTGATCTGAAATGCCAAATTAATGTGCAATTATTTCAAAATTTTTGGTTAAGAACTATATTTCATGACTTAATTTCATGCTCATCTGAAAAAGCAAATAAGATAGAATTTTCAGGAAGAATTACTTCATTTTATTTAAATTTAAAAAAACAAAGAATCTTGACTGAATTAATATTGTGGAAAGAAGGTTTTATTCAATTTATAAAACACATCTTGCTCTTCCATATTTTTTAATATCTCAATAGGAGGAGCAGGGATACTTCAGCGAAACATTTTTTCATCAGATTTTTTTTCTCAATTCTATTGTAATTTCTTTTCCAGAGAACCATAAAATCACCTAGGTTGGAAGGGATCTCTGAAGATCATCTTGTCTAACAACATGCTTTAAGGCAGGCTCAGCCAGATTAGGCTTCTGAGGGCCATGCCTTTTGGGTTTTGAATATCTTCAAGGAACAAAATTGTCTCTGGGCAGCCCAGTCCAGAGTCTTAAAATTCTCATGGAGACTTTTCCCCCCCTTATATTCAATGTGAAATTTCCACCTTCTGAGTTTTTCCTCTCATCCTGTCTCTGCACCAATAAGAAGAGTCTGGGTGCATCCTCTTTACATCATCTTACTAGGAAGTTGTAGACATCAATAAGATTTCCTCCAAAGCCTCCACTACGAAATGAACAAAATCAGCTTCCTCAAGCTCTTCTTTCATTTCATGTACTCTAATACCGTGACTATTTTGGCATCTCTGCATCTCTGCTAAATTCACTCCAGTATGTCAATTTTTTTTTCTTCTGCCAAATCATAAATAAAGAGCAGTGTAATACCTAGGGACTTCAAGTGTGAGGAGTGGGCTAAGATCCCTGTTATGCATATTTTGGAGCAGGGATCTGAAGTTCTATTTGTCTTCCAAATTTATGTTTAATTATTGAATTACAGTTCTTTGTTACCTTTTCCGCATGTTAGAAATAGTTCTACTTTATATAAATAATAAAATGTTCATTCTGAGGTAAAGAAAGCAAGAGCCTTCAACTCCATAAAAGTGGATATAAATTCATATTTGTAGGCAAGTAAAACAGGGCAAGGTGCTAAAACTAAATCAGGCAATTTGTAAAAACATCTATTGAGAATGCTACTGTTTATAAAGGTGTGATTCTCTGATGAAAAGCAGGAAGAGGTCCTGGCTGAAGTACAGAATGAAAAACTACTCTAAAATATTGTCCTATTTAATAAAAATAGCAATTTTTTTGTTTCTGAAAACCAATAATTGATAATACAACATGCTTGTAAATTGAAATATGTTCTCCTTTTAACTTCTTTTGAAATAATTAATTTGTGCTGGATTAAAACTTATGTTAATTCCTGAGAGCAATTGTCAGACTTTTAAAGTAATTGAACCTGATGTTTAATAACCTAGTAAATTTCTTAGTAGCAAATCCACCAGATATACATGTATGAATTCCAAGAGTAAAATTCTACTTGCTTTACTTATGCTGGAGGTCTCCACTTTTTCTTGGAAGGGATTACTTTCATCAATATGCTAACCAAGTCCAGGTTTTACAAAGCCTTAAGGACTACAGGTCTACCCTAATGAACAGTTCCTCTGACATCATCTGAGTCTTGTCTAAGGAAAAGATGTAGAAACTGAGGATATGCACAGTTCTCAAGATTTTAGGACATGGTTTCCATACTGGACAGCAACAACCCCATAAATCACAAAGATTAAAAGATTAAATGCTGCCAGTATTTTAATTTAACATAGGGGTATGCAAAGAAGGAACTGTTCTAACTATTGACTAAAATATTTTTAACATATTGTTACTGGTTAAATTAACTCCCTACTCAGGGTGTGACTCATGCATATGCTTTTAATTTAACTTGAATAACACCAGATTCATTACTGAATATTCTATGGCTGCATTTTCCAAAGAGCATGGTTGAAAAATAATATGAAAACAACTAGAGAAAACTCTGCTTAAATGGGGAGCTAAGATTTTGGCTTGCTCATGAGAAGAGGACTAAAGATGTCATTCTGCTTTTTCTGCTTTTCCAGTTCTCATTTTTTCTCTCTCTATACATAGCAACTCTAGAGAAACAATCTTTTATATAATCTTTCTGTAGAGATGGTTTTACATTTTCCGCATGAAACAAGCCTAAAGAAAGGGAAAAGCATGTATACATTGAATTACCATAGACTCAAGGAATCGTTAAGGTTGGAAAAGACCTCCAGGATCTTTGAGTCCAACTTTTGACTGAACACCACCATGTCAGTTAAACTGCAGTACTAAGTGCCTCATGAAACGTCCCGTCATTTCTTGAACACTTCCAAGGATGGTCACTGCACCATTTCCCTGGGCAGTTCCTTCCAATTCTCAGCCACCCTTACAGTGAAGAAATTCATCCTGGTGTCCAACTTGAACATTCTCTGGGGCAACATGAGGCCATTTCCCCCATCCTGTCATTGTCTGCCTGAGAAAAGAGACTGATTCCCACCTTGCTAGAGCCTCCTTTCAGAGCGTTGTAGAGAGCAAAGGTCTCCCCTGAGCCTCCTTTTCTCCAACATAAACAACCTCAGCTCCCTCAGCTGCTCCTCGTAGAACTTGTGCTCCAGATCCTTCACCAGCTCCACTGCCCTTCTCTGGACTCACTCCAGCATCTCGATGTCTTTCTTGCAGTGAGTGGCTCAGAACTGGACATGGGACTTGAGGTGTGGCCTCACCAGTGCCAAGCACAGAGGGACAATCAGTGCCCTGGTCCTGCCAGCCACACTGTTACTGACACAAGCCACGATGCCATTGGCCTTCTGGGCCACCTGGGTACACAGTGGCTCATATTCAGCTGCTGTTAACCAGTACCCTCAGGTCCTTTTCCACTGAGCAGCTTTCCAACCACTCTGCCCCCAGCCTGTAGCACAGCCTGGTGTTGTTGTGATCCAAGGAAAGGACCCAGCACTTGGCCTTGTTGAACCTCATACTATTGTCTTTGACCCATTGATGCAGCTTGTCCAGATCCCTCTGCAAAGCTTTCCAACCCTCCAGCAGATTGACACTCCCACACAACTTAATGTCGTCTGCAAACTTACTGAGGGTGCCCTTGATCCCCTCATCCAGATCATCGATAAAGTTATTAAACAAGACTGGTCCAATACTGTGTCTCACTATGCCCAAGGAAACCTCCAACCACCACATGTCCTAACAGCCCTCCTCTGTAAACAGCAGGTCTAGCAGGGCACTGCTCCTGGTAGGCTCACTTACCAGAGGTGTCAGGAATTTGTCTTCCATACACTCCAGAAACCTCCTAGACTCCATCTTCCTCACTGTGATGAGTTTCCAGCAGACATCTGACAAGTTGAAGTCTCTCCCAAGGGCAAGGACTATCTATCATGAACCGTCAGCCAGACACTTATAAAACACAGTAATAGAATGGTTGTAACAATTTCCTGCAGGTCCATAACATGGATTTGAACTGTACTCTAAACTCAGGCCAGATCTTCTCTGTTGTCACCTGAACCATCTTCACTACTCAGTGGCTGGTCTGAGAGGAGAGAAACAATTGTGATTCATGACTTTATAATTCCTGCATATGCCACTGAAGGCAAGAGGCCTACAGCTCATTTAGCTAGGCTAGACAAACCTTGAGGCTCAGATGAAGCCTGATTAATGTGGTATGACCACAAATACCTCTATTTTCTTCATTTTTCAGAATTTGCTAACAGAAACGGCTTTATCTTCTTGCCAGTACTCACTCCTGTTGAAACCCACTTGTGCAACGTGTGTCTTGAGACTAATGAGACATTTTCCAACATCACACAGCATGGCTCAGATATAAGCAACTTCCCCTTCCTACTGTTATGTCTGTCAAGTCTATTCAAAGCATAATCTGCTCAGAGCAAAGTTCTTCTGTTAGTACAGTACAGGGCAGAGCACAGGACTCATATACTTCTTTGCCTTTCCAGCACAATTAGGAAAATAAAGAAAATAATAAGTTTCCAAATTTATTGTAGATTGAACTTTTGTGCCACTTCAGAAACACCTTTTCTAGTTTTAAAGGTATTAAGAAGTAAAAAATTATGTATTTTCTCATAGATACCCATGCAGATGAGTCACATAGTTTGCTGTCAGCATAATCATTAAGATGAAATTTAACCTCTTTTTCATTGAACACTTTGCCAAAAATATAAACATAAAAACTATGCTTTTATGCATGTTCTGACAGTTCTAATTATACATTGGTTATGTTGGTTTTTTTAAATATGCATTCCCTTTGAAAAATGTAGAAGTTTTTACTGACTTCTAATTTTAGAGTGTAATGGAAAAAAAGTAATATACACATATCCACTGAGATGAGCCTTATAATTTTTATATATTTAGTGCCACATTCATGATTTCAAATATTGAAAGTCTGCCCTGGCATGCTACATTTCCTGGTGGAAGACAAGGATAATGGAAAAATGTTGTCAACACTCTACCATAAGAACCTCTCTAGTCAAAAGTAATTTGCCTATTCAGAATAATAGACCAATTTTTAAGGAAATGTTGCCATTTTCTGTTCTGGGCACTGCAGGATGATTGCAAGGAATCACAGCTTAAAAGGTAAAGCAAAATGTCTATGATTAAAATTTTCCATGGGGTTGAAAGAATGATTAGCCATCATCTACTGCAAATATCAGAAAGCTGGAGAAAACAGTATCATCTTTATTTAAAGAAATCAGAATAAAAAGGAAACAGTATATTTCCTTGAACAACAAACATTGCAATTACAACAGTAAGTAAAACTTATCAAATGAGGTAGCATGTATTTGCCAGCACTGTATGAGTCTCACTGCAAGGGGGAAGGGTGAGAAAAGAGTATGAGCAATGATTGGTATCAGATGCCAGTCAGATGTGCTCTTTTGTCTGCATTTGGGCTATGTTTGATGTTTGATGCTGCTTCTAGACTATTCTTTCTTGCTGATCACGATTTTCCCATTACAGATACCACATCAAATCTTTCAGTGCAATAGAATAGGCAATCAGTCCCTAATCCAGTTCTGAGAGAAAAGAGCATATTAGATTAAATAATATGAAGAGTAGAGTGTTTTCTTTCAGGTATGCTGAACTAGTTTCATACTACATCTGGGGAAATGATGTTGTATCCAATCCATTTGTGTTATAGTCAGGTTACCATCTTTCCCTCTTCGAAGAAAGCAGAGCATAAAGGGAGTTTTCACCATGATTTAAGTGTTACTAAAGAAGTAACAGCTCTGGGTAGCTAAATCCTTGTCTGAAGGATGTCACTGCAGTAATTACTATTCTCATCCTTAGTGGGTTTTTTTTTTGTTCATATAGGTAGGAAAATATAATACTCACGCCTGAAGGAATGAAGAGCTTTTCTATGGGAAAAAAAAAGTCCACATAGCAGTGCAATGATGTTCTTACAATTTAAATTCTTTCTACTTGAAAACAGTGAAAAAATCTTAATACCAGCCACTATCCCTTAGACTAAACAAAATTCTCACAATATTTAATGATTTTGCTCCTATAGTTTTATACTGGCACTTCAAAAGCTGTAGTGAAGACCATGATGATCCCAAACTAATTAATCATAAATCATCCAGGTTATGACAATAATGTAGTTTGATATTGATTTATTTTCTAAAATAAATATTATATAACCTTAGTCTCAACAGAACTTCTCAATCTTTCCTCTTCAGGAAAATGTCCTGTGGAAGATGAAATGCATGCCTGTGGTTGGTATTGGTATTCCAACCTTAGCTGGGTTGCCAAGTGTTTCAGCTGGCAATATTTGTTCCTCATAAGCCACAGAGGAGTTTCACTCCATTCTTCTGTTTAAATAATTTTAATACTTTCCAGAATGTAAAGAGATGGATTTAATACAGAGTTGTTTCCACAGACAGCCCCTCTAAGCCTCAGGTTGCATTAAATGTATACAAGTGACATTACAGATGCAAACTGTTTCTTGTTTATGTAACGCCAAAGGAATCTGCTTTGTAAATATTGTAAAACCACATGTACTCATTGGTATCTATACTGAACATAACACAGTTACACGTATTTCCTCATAATTAGTTTAATGGTTTAAAAGATATGTATTTGTGATGACTCATGGTAAATATGCATATCCCACATGTGCAGTACTCACATATTCAAATTTCAAAAGAATATTATTGCAAAGCCAAGCAATTAGAAGTTATAAAAAGCAGAATTATGCTTGCTTATGGATGCAGCTGTCGATACTGTGATGATATGTGAATTTTTCATCATGATCCTTTCCCCATTTAGCAGAATGGAAGAGAGATAATGTTCAGTTTTTGACTATCCAACCTCCAGTCCAATGTATGATGCTTTGTCTGATTTACTTGCACATCTAACGATGTCCTAGAACACCAAGTGTGCTCACACCTGGAAACAGATCTTTTAGAAATTAAAGGGAGTAATAAGTATAGGGTACATGAGTTATTCTACTGTGGCTAATACCAGACACCACCCTGCTATTCAGAGTAGCCTTTTCCCTAGCTAAGCTAACATGCTGCCCTTCATTTCCTTAGAGTAGGGATTGTTTTGTGTTTCAGTAACATATGAACTCAAAGAGCCTCTACGTGGCTTTGCCATCAAATGCCACATGTAAATTAAGCAAAAATAAATTTAATTTGAAACTTCAAGTGGCTAAGAAAAACAAAATTCCAAAGCCACTATGAAGAACATGTGTTGGATTACTCTTGGCATAAAACTTCAAAAAAAATGTTTGAACTTCAATTATTGTTATGACTGCTTGTTGACAACTGAAACATCTTTCTCTATTGACTCAAAGATATGTATTACACATCTGGTTGCGGGTGCCTATTGAGATGGAGGTCTGGAACAGCAAGTAAGCCTGATTGACTCAGCAGCATAGAAAAATAGGAAATTTACTGGAGAAAATACTACTATTTCTCCAGTTATTCGAAATCCAACTTTTCTGAAGATGGAGTTGAGGTGCATCTATATGTAGATGCAGAGAGGGACAGACCAGGCTCTACCAATCTGGACGGGTGCTTCCAAGCCAACTTTGGTCCAGAAGCAGTTCAGACACGTTGACCTGTGACTGGTGATTGTACTCATACATGCTTTCCCCCAAGAGGGAGCGCTTGGTCAATAAAGGCAGTCCTGTGCTATTGTGTATGAATGGTTTCCAGTCCACTGTCAGCTCTACTCTCCACTAAGAGCCTGGTGGTGATTATATGCATGAGATGCAGGTTCTCAGTCTCCATATCCATGTGAGAAAAACTCATAGCTTGTACTAGGATTGAGTTTCTTTGTCTGCTTAATAGCAAATTCAACCATGGCCCAGGAAATGCCATAGAAGAGCTAAGTTTGTGGTGTGGCTCACTGTCATACAGACCAGAAAAATAATACAAAGTTTGATTCTGGAAAGCAAAAGAATTTATTGTCTCTTGGAAGAAATGGAAAACAAGGTCATGTTTAAAGAGCATTACACAACATTCTCAGGAAAAGAGAGGTCAGCAGGAAAGAGAGAGAAGTTCATAGAAAAATTTAGACTGCCAGGTATGATTTACTTATGTTATTTTAAAGTATCACAGAAAACAAATCCAAAGACGGCAGCAGATGCTGGAGCAGTGCCTCTTTTTTGATTAGGATACTTTGTGACCACACCTGTTTAAAGTCCCTTTCATGAGAAAAATAAAGTGTTAAAGTATTTTCATTTCAGTCAGAAACAGTTTTCTGGGTCTACATAGTAGTGGTCATATGCAAGTGGAATTCAAAACATTTCAGTATAAAATTTAGGAAAATCATGTTTAAGCTCTTACATGGCAACTCATGTTGTTCTAGGATGCAGACATCCAGCACAACACAATTTTTTTGGACGCAGTAACATTTTCTTTCAGCTTTGTACTATTCAAAACTTTGCTCACTTAGCTATTCAAAAAAGAGATGTAGGCAGAAAGCTAGTTTGCAATACATTTGTTAAAAATGCAGAAGTAATCTCTATATAATTTTAAGAAGAAAAAGTATAACTAGGTTTGGTTTTTTGGTTTGGTTATTTTTTGCCTTAAAAAAGCTACCAGAAGTATCATATTGTTATTAGGATTTGAAATTCATTCACTTAATTGGCTTAAATGGACAAAGCATTTGAAGGGGATAACATATAAGGAATGCTATATATATATATACATATTTCCTTTATAGGTTAATTCATAAATTAATGAATGAGAGCAATTCCTTCCATATGTACGAATGGGACCTTATTAATGTATATAAGTATACTATGGGATGGAAGGGTATACAGAAGATGGAATCAGCCTCTTTTCAGCGGTGCCCAGTGACAGGACTGCAGTCAATGGGAGGAACTTGAAACACAGGGGACTCCCTCTGAACATCTGAAAACAATTTTTCTCTGTGAGGTTGTCTGAGCACTGGTGCAGGCTACCTGGAGAGGTCATGGAGATACTAAAAAGTTATCTGGATATCAGCTTGAACAACTAGCTTTAGGTGGCTATGATTGAGCAGGATATTTGGACCAGATGACCTCCAGAGGTCCCTTCAAAACCATTCTGTGGTTCTGTGATAAATATTCAGTCACGAGCAGACTAAGAAGGTATATTACTGATTCGTATACTACAGTCATCTATCACATATCTCACATTGACACCAGGATTTTTTTTAGCTTTAAATGAGTCAAATGTAACATTTATTGGCAACAGACAGTGAAATTTCTTATTGGAAACCACTGCAAAAATCCCTATTATAATCACTGCTGTAAGTCCCCCTAAATTTTTCATACTATTTTTCAAAAGGGTTCATTACTATTACAATATTTAATAGTATACTTGTTAGCATAAATTTTATATAGGATTTAGACAACATTCACAAATGTTGTTTCTTTTTGTCCGTCACTACTCTGACAGTTCTTTAATCTTCAAAGATTGCAGAACAAATGCAGTTTACAAATACACAAAACTATGAAATTACAGTTCAAGAAAAGGTATATCCAACTAAATCTGTGACAGAAGTTTTGCTACACCTTTAAACAATGAATTTCCGTGTTCTTAGAAATATATGAATATGTAGACCAGCAATATACAAACATGACGTGCAACGGCAGTGGCCTTGACAGATCGCTGTAGAATCTCTTATTCTATGGTGAAAAGGAGACTTAGTACTAAAGTTTTCTTATCAGAAACATTAATTTCCTCAGAACCTTGATTCTTTTATAAGATTTTCATCTAGACTTCACTTTCATAGGCTTTTGATTTATAACACAAACTTCCTTTGAGTTTTCTTGCTGATTTTTAGTTACAAGAAATGGAACCCTGCCATCCAGTCTCTTTTAATCTACAATTCACATGGATTCTGTTTTGACTCTGTACTTCCTTCCTTCGTTTCAAGCTATAGATTCTTGATCAGTCTCAGTTCCCATCTTCTACTAGTCTCTGCCCTGCAGTAGCATCCACCTCTCTTGCTTGTTTCAGTTTCATTTCTGTAGCACCCTATGTTCACCGCCTGTCCTGTGTGTCTTTGCATAGGGCATGTTTTCTTTGACACTTGCCTTCACAGTGCAGAAGAGAAGAACTTCTCTCTCTCCGTTTTGATGTTTGCCCTCAGCCCAGCCTGGAAATAATAATGTGAAGAATAGACTCATAGAATCATTAAAGTTGAAAAGACCTCCAAGACCAAAGTCCAGCCTTGGACTGAACACTGCCATGTCAACTAAATCTTAGTGCTAAGTGCCATGTTCAGTCATTTCTTAAACACTCCCAGGGATGATGACTCCACCACTTCCTTGGGCAGTGAGTTCCAGTGGTAAATCACCATTTCAGTGAAGAAATTCTTCCTGATGTCCAACCTAAATCTTCCCTGTTGCAACATGACAGCATTTCCTCTCATTCTGTCGCTTGTTACCTGGGAGTAGAGGCTGGCCCCCACCCAGCCTCTGTTTCTCCAACATAAACACCCACAAATCCCTCAGCTGCTCCTCACAGGACTTGTGCTCCAGAGCCTCCACCAGCTCCATGACCCTACTCTGGACTCACTCCAGCCTCCCAATGTTCTTCCTGAACTGAAGGCCCAGACCTGGACACAGTACTCAAGGCCTCACCAGTGCCAAGAACAGAGGGACAATCCCTGCCCTGGTCCTGCTGGCCACACTGTTGCTGATACAGGCCAGGATGCCATTGGCCTTCTGGGCCACCTGGGCACGCAGTGGCTCATGTTCTGCTGCTGTTTATTAGCACTCCCAGGTCCTTTTTTCCCAGGCAGCTTTCCAGGCACTCTTTCCACAGCCTGTAGCACATCCTGGTGGTGTTGACACCCAAGGGTGGGACTCGGCACTTGGCCTTGTTGAACCTCACCACTGGCTTTCACCCACGGATCCAGTCTGTCCAGATCTCTCTGCAGAGCCCTCCTGCCCTCCAGCAGATCAACACTCTCGCCCAGCTTGGTGTCATCTATGAACTTTCTGAGGATGCACTTGATCCCCTCATCCAGATCAATAAAGAAATTAAACAGGCCTGAAATGCCAGTATTCTCCATAAGAACAGAAGTTTCTGGGATTTTTGTGGTCAAGTTTTAGCAAACTGCTAGTGAGTTCATAGAAATTGGACTTCTCCAAGATTTACATTATAAATGGTTTCTTGTATGGATAGCAAACAGCACATCAGTGACACACAGGCCACCCTTTAGCCAGATGTCAATTTCCTGCTCAACATATGAGGAGGGCACAAGAGCCGCCAAAGTAAAGGTTACGGGACTGTTTTCTTAACTGCAAAAAATAGCATGTTTTTCTCTTGCTTCACAGCAGAAACATTTTGGCTGAAATTTTCCAAAAGATTTCTTCACAAAGCAAATGCCGCACATGGAAAATTTCAACCTAAACAGTTAGTTTGGCAAAAGTATAAGCAACTAGGTCTTATAACAGGAAATGTTTGCAGCCTTAATACTAAGCAGTGCTACCGATTCAGCATATAATTTACTCAGCACCACCCTTATGCACTGACAAAGATATTCAGCACCTTTGCAAGGCCAAGCTGTGAACTTGGAAGGAATGAGCCGTAGCTCCCAGTTAATGCTGACAAGTGTTGACTACTCTCTTTTAACCACAATCTTCGCCCACTTTTTGCAGCATAGCTGCTTACATTCTACAGCTACACCATATTTATGAAAGTCCTTTACTAAGTTTGACACTCAAGATGGTTTCAACATAGAAGAAAAGAAGAGAAAGATGGCTTGCATAGTTTTCATCAAAGTTTTTATGACTAAGGTAATTTTTGAACGCTTTTTCTCTTCCATGAAGACACTCTCTGCCTGTCTATGGTTGTCCTGTTGGAAGATGAGGTTATCCACATCACCAGATATAGGATCCACATCATCAAATGTATGATACATGAGCATTGCATACCACTGAATGTTCCACAAAAGTGATGCAAAGACTGCAAAACGTGGGTTACTAGTACGTAGGCCTCAGTATCTTTTCCATTAGATGGGCAGTGACCTTAGGTACTAAGGGACTTTGCTTTTGGCTTCTATACTCTAGAATAATTTTGCAGTATCACTGTATGTAGAAAAAACACTGCCATCTATAATACGTCTAGAAAAGCCCCTCTTCTCTTGGGAGTTTTCAGCCATGTTACTTGTGCACATGTATTTTTCTACTGGTTCAGACTCAGAAATATGTAAGAGAGGTGTGATTTTCTGGGAAGACTTTTCTTTCTCTGAACTGATAATTTTACTGTAATGAGACATAAGAATGACAGTCTTTCAAATGTCAAACTCAGCCTTGGACTTTAAGTGCAAGAACTGCTTTCTTGCTGCTTCTGTTGAAACATTAAGCTTCCAAAGCAGAGGGAGAGAACACATATCTGTGACCCACCACTGTCACCAGGCCCTCTGAAAGGAATGCCGGCAGGAGGTGGCAGATACCTCTTGAACTGAAAGTGGTCATACAGTTAATTTCACTAGTACAACATCCCTTCCTAGAGGGGATATCATCTCTTATCTAGCACTGCGGTGCTATGTCCCACCCAGCTGCTCAAAAAGAAGAGCTGAGGGTAAAAGGGTATATCAAATTGTATTAGGTTTGCATAGAAAGGTTTTCGGAGCAAGAGGCCTACAGGGATGGCTTCTGTGAGAAGATACTAGAAGCTTCCTCTGTGTCCAATAGAGCCAACATCAGCCAGCTCCAAGACAGACCTGCCACTGATGAATGCTGAGTGGCAGTCGTAGCATCTCAAATTTACTGTGCAGGAGTGAATTGCAGCCAGGGAAGAGAGGAGTGAGAATAAACAAGAGGAACCATTCTGCAGACATCAAGGTCAGTGAAAAAGTACAAGGAGGAGGTGCTCCAGGTGCTAGAGCAGAGATTCCCCTGCAGCCCGTAGTGCAGACCATGGCAAGGCAGCTGTGCCCCTGCAGCTCACGGAGGACCAAGGGGGAAACAAAGATCCACCTATAGCTCCTGGAGGAGCATACACTGGAGCAGAGGAAGAGTGTGAGGAAACCTACCCCTGAGGATGAAGGAGCAACAGAGACAACATAGGATAAACCAACTAAACCGCCCTTTCCAGTTCCCCTGCACCACTTGGTGGGAAGAGGTAGAGAAATGGGAAGTGAAGTTGAGCCCAAGGAAGAAGGGAGGGGTGGGGGAATGCATTTTAAGATTTGGTTTTATTTCTTATCACCCTGCTCTGACTAAACTCGTAACAAATCAAAATAATTTTGTCAAATTCACTGTAACTGGTCAGAGATTTCTCCCTGCCCTTATCTTGACCCTTGAGCCTTTTGTTATATCTTCTCTTCACTGTCCAGCTGAGGAGGAGAGTGAGAGTGGTGCTGGTGGGAAGCCAGTGTCCAGCCACAGTCAGCCCACTACACAAATATTAGAGGGTAAGATTCACAAAGAAAAAGGCAAAAATAAAGCATACTATTGCAAAGCCATAGCCTTAAGAATGAAAAGAAAAAAATGAAAATAAATTTAACCATGCTAAATATTTCAAAATCACAGAAATTAATTATTGTATAGACAGATTACCTAACAGCTTCCATATAGAGATATCATATGATATTATGTGATTGTGGTTAAGGCAAAAAAGGTGTAGTTGCAAGCAGCAAGAAGGCATTATTGTGAGTACGTAATTTCCAAGGAATCAGTTGCAAGACAGGTACACTACCTTAAAGAGAAAAAGCCACAACCTTTAATGAAGTTTACTTTAATATCTAGGAAAGTATTGAACAAGAATTACCTATTTCATATCAAGGCCAGATCTGCTATTAGCAATGAAGGATTAAATCCTCATGATTCAAGAAATTAGTCCTGAAAATGAGGATTCATTATCCCAGGATTCAATGCAAAAACTGTTAATGCAAAAGCAGAATATAATTTTCTTATTTCCCTTTGTCCAAGTGGAGTTTTACCTGCTGGCAGACATTGATGTTCAATTTGTACAAGAAGAGAGCTGCAACTTTCTGCTGAAGTATTGTTGGACTTCTTTCATTATTAAATATGTTTTCATTTCATCTCTGGCAAAAGAAGAGCTGATGATTAGCAATAAATTTATAAGGAGACAAAATGAAGAGACACAATAAAGTTAGTATTTCTATTTGTTCTGAAGACTTTTATTATGCTTCCATTTTTATATATGTATATTTTATCATTTGAAAGTGATTGTGCCTAAAAGGAATAATAGAATTTAAAATGAAATGTCAGTACAAATACTGCATTCCATTTACTTCAAGTGACCAGTTCATTTTCACTGAGAAGCTACTGCAGAGCCTTGATCATAAATATACTGTAGAAATACTGATACAAGCTTTGCTGAGAATTTTGTAATTTACTCCATTTCATCCACTCATAAGAAGCATGGCCTAGTGAATCAAATGGCAGCTGGAATGTTCCTGGATGGAAAATTAGAACACTGTTTTAAGAAAAACGTTAAAGTTTGAACATTTGGTTTCATTTTAAAATAGGATAAAAATGACATCCTTTCAAATATTTAATTTAAAATACAAAACAGCCTACACCCCAGTGGTTAGGATGCTGGAGTACAATCTGTTTGGTAGATTTTCACTAAATTGTATTTTGTTGGGAAATAGCAGTTTGTTAAAATGGGAAACAAATCTGTTTATCGCTTTGTTGTTAAAAGAATTTTTAGACCTAAAGCAACATTTCTCATTCAAGTTGTAAGAGTGACCTTGCAAAGGGATTTGAACTTAATTCTTCCAAGTCTCCAGTGATTTCTCACAGAAAAATGGCCATTAGGTTTAAACTTGACTTCCTACTCTGAGACAGGCTTCCTATGTTATCTTGGACAAGTTGCTTTGGTCCAGATTGTTTAACGGAATTGAATGTCTAAACCCAGTATGTATGCACATATTTTCCAGTTTAACTGCATGGTCTAATCTTACAAAGAGGCCAGAGTACATGTCAGAAAAAGATATGAGAGCACCAACTACAGACCATCAATGGATAAGATAACAGCTTGACATTTAGAGGTGGTGGGAACAAATACACTGTCACTGAGTACTGGTGGCAAAGGATGTTGAAAAGATGTAGGCAGTCAAGTTTAAAGTTCACAATCTGCTCCCAAAGCTGCAGAATTTAGAACGTTGAATTGAGCACCTTGACATAGCTGGAAGCTCTGTCTTCTGATCTGTTTTACAGATCAATCAAACTACATTTTAAAGCTATTTTATCCAAGAGACTACATGACTGGGAAAAGTTTCAGAACCTCACTGCTTTGATTGCCAAGCAGCATTTTTTTATCCATTAATCAAAAAATAATAATTTACCATTTTACACTCATTGGCAATGATGCTCTTTGACTTATATGGTTTTTTTTCTCCACTGGAATTTGTGTACTTGGTGTATTTAGAGCTAACAATCATAGCCATTCCAAATTCTGGTTTTTCTAGGTTAGACAACAAATCTCTTTTACTATCCCTTTGTAAATAAAGTTTGTCTCTGTTGCAAAGTCCGGTAGCCCTCCTCCACACAAAGAACCTTAAAATCATTTAGCTTGGGAGAAACCTCCAAGATCAGCAAGTCCAACTGTTAACCCAGCTCTACCGTGTTCACCATTAGACCATATCCCCAAGTGCCACATCCACACACCTTTTGAAGACTTCCAGGGGTGGGGATTTCACCATTTCCCTGGGCAGCCTATTCCAAAGCCTGACCACCCTTTTACTAAAGACGTTTTTCCTAATATCTAATCTAAATCTCACCTGGTGCAACTTGAGGGCGTTTCCTCTTGTCCTGTGGCTTTTTACCCAGGAGAAGAGACCAACTATCACCTGGCAACCACCTCCTTTCAGGTAGTTGTAGAAGAGCAATAGGCTCTCACCTGAACCTCCTTTTTTCCAGGCTAAACAACCCCAGTTCCCTCAGCTGCTCCTTATAAAACTTGTACTCCCTACCCCTTACCAGATTCATTGCTCCTCTTTGGACACCTTCCAGTGTGAATTTTCTTCATCACATAGCATATTTCCCCATCTTTTGCTAGTAATATTTTACTGTACGGACTCCAGGATCCCTCAACTTTTCCCAATATGGAAAATTATCTATCTATCTATCTATCTATCTATCTATCTATCTATCTATCTGTCCATCTATATTTGATCATGCTTGTGTCATCAACAAATTTTGTTAGATGATTTTTACTACTTGTGCCAAGTTCAGTATTGAAAATGTGAAGAAATATTGAAATAATAAATTGTCCTGGGGACTGATTCTTGAGGAGCTCCAGCCGTAAATCCTTTTCAGCCCAATCTGCCCTTTTTAACACATGCTACTCACATTTCCTGTCACCCACACAGAGTTTTCTGCATCAGTGTAATTGCTCTTTCTTATTCTGTATCTGTCTTGCTGTTATTTTCTGCTCTACACTCAACCTCTGCTCCTGTTACAAGACTCGAGATTCTGCTCAAACTTAATGTATCAGAGATTTGAATGTGATCTCTCACACCACAGTGAGTGACAGACTTGGAAGATTACTGGCTTCAAAATTACCATTTTCTTATGGTTGAATAAATATCCTTCTAAGCAGAGTCAGTGTAAGAACTGTTTAATAAAGGGGGTGTTTGGAGCTGTGAAGTGCAGAAAGACTCCTGGTAAATGAAGAGAAACTCCTGAAAAGTTGGAGGAAAATGGGGCCTCTAACTGAGAATTATTATTCCCCATGTCAAACAGCTGTATGTTATGTACAACAACCACGACTGAAGTGCTTATTTCTCTCTAAGGAGATATCCCTTAATCAGCCTATGTGGCAGCTGAAATTTTGCAACTTCCAGTGAGTCTTGCTCATAAGTTTGAGTCAGGTATAAACAAGTTGTCAATTTATTATCACGTGCTGTATAATTTTCAATTTGTGGCATAGGCAGAATCAGAAATATGTTAAAACATTTTTGCAAAATATTTCTTAGTTTGATCACATTCACTGGTTTGTCCTCAAATTTAATACAGTAAATGCTAATGAAGTAGTAGAATATCCCCTATTGGCAGCTAGAAAAGCTACTGATATCTGGTTTTCTCTGTTTAGTTTTCCTCTGTTTTAACATAAGCATTTTTCTAGCATGAATGGATACAGATTTTCCATTAAAAACTGCTAGCAGTGGATGAGTAAATGTCTGCCAATGTTACAGCCAGTTCATGAAGAATCCAGCTCCACGGTCTCGCCAACACAGCAATTAGGACCACATGTGCTAGAGAGGGAAGGGAAACCTATGCATAGTGATGACAGTCCCATAAGGCCTGATGGCTGCCTTTCTGTTCCCAAATTTCAGAGGCTTTTAAAAACATACCTACCTATTAGAAAGTTTTTGGATTGTGTTCTTAAAATTCACAATACTCCTTTCTATAGTATTATTGATCTCTTCTTTGACTATTGTATTTATATCTTATTATGTCAGGAAAAGAGTCGTTTTTTTAATTATTTAATGCAAGAACAAATAATAGAGGAAGAACATATATAATGTTGAGCACGTATACAGCTTGTATGCATATAGATAGGAATATGTGTATATGTGTGTGTATGAAAAAAATATACAGAGGTATTAAACTACAAATACATAGACTGTGAATTACTTCTGGGACTGGCACCAGCCTTTGGAAACTTCTATACCTCAGTCGAGGAATTTGCTTCATGCAAGATTTTGTCACTTGTTTAGCAGCCTGCATGAAATTAATTTGAGGTTATGCTCTCTTCTCAACAAATGTACAAATCATGCTAGAGTAACTGGATCTTAATAACGTGTTTTGTAAAAGGGATTGTAAGCCTGGATAGATATGGAACTCAAACTATACCATTGCAATAAAGTTTATTAGTAATTTGAGCAATTAAATCTATAATGGTAAGTAAATATATATATATATATATAGGTTTGACTCTGATTAAAACATAAATCCAATGGCAAACTGTAAGAAAGCAATAGCAGCAATCAAGGGACAGAAGGATCAACATTCCAAAATAGGATTAAAGGCTGCTGACATACAGACAGAGAGCTCACTGACCTTAACAGACGAAATACATCTTTTTCAAAGAACAACTCAGCCTTGCTCAGTGACAGCAGACACAGAAGAAAACAGGATTACTGAGGGATGGCACACTGCCTGAGGTACCATGGAACAGACTGTGCACACTTGAGCCGGGATGGAGGCATAAACACGGGCTATTGGTGCAGAGACCAGGAGGACGCCCAGTTCCATGATTCACAACTTAAGAGGCCTTTCCAGTCCCTCCTGCACTTACCAGGTGGACTGTGAGTTAACACCCAGTGGACACATCTGTCTCTGAAGGGCAGCCTGAAATTGGCAAGGCCACCATGACACGTCCCTCACATCAGGCACCAGACTGTCCTGGCCAGGCTGTTACGTTAGGCATGTCATGACCCCTGTGAGCAGCTAATTGGGGAAATTCAAGGCACAGGCTCACATCCCAGAACATGGCTGCCTCTACAGCGTAACACCCTGCATGATGCCTGGTCATTGTCACCATGCCTCTCTCAGATCTCTGCCAGCCAGGGGTATCTCCCGTGCCAGGCTCCATTCCCAGGGTATTTAGAATGCCAACTCCCTGCTTCAGGAGAGGGAAAAGGCTATGATTTGTGCACAGGTGACAGGTTGGGCTATTGCTCTTATGGCTGGAGAATGGTCCTTGCTCTCTTTCTTTCTAGCTTTACCTGTCTCATGGGAGTACACTCCCCACAAGGCACTTGTCGTCTTTCTAAATTTTGAGGGAATTCAGTGCTACAGAGTGCAGGTCTTGTAACATGTCACATTCTGGATGTTTGGCCCAGAGCACACACTGTGCTCTTCAGATAAGTACTGGAGCCACTACAATTACTGAGACATGCTGCTGCAAAGAGATCAATATTTTCAATTATTTTCTTTAGTCAGTTCATTGAGCACTGTGCTTGAAATTCATGTATTTTTTTGTGTGAAGACTCTCACTTTTTTCACATAATGGAAAATCATTACTTTAGCTTTACATTGGTAATGTTTATCAACATACCCCGTGCATTCATTTGGTGCCGAGAGCTAATAAGAAATGCCTGCAGTATACTTAACTACAGAAATACAATATTTTAGTTTCGATGGGTACTGCCAGAGAAAGCCCTGACATCTAGCGACTAAAGGCTGGTAGGAACTGTAAATCCCCAAAGAGTTGAAACCACACTCATTTTTTTTAAATTGTGGCGCTTTGCCAACAGGATACGGCTCTGTTACAGCATTGCAGTGAAGTGGTTAGGGTCAGAATTGCATTTAGGCACAGTCATTGTTGGATAACTGCCTGACCAGCTTCATTCATTCTCATACAGTACATATGTTTATAATGCATTTTGAGGCCTCTGTAACATGGACTTGAAACCAAAAGAGAGAACAATAAAGATTTAACCAACCAGCATAGCTGGTTCATTTCCCAGACTCTGAACTCTATCCAGAAGACACAGCCAGACATGGCTTGAAGAAAGAGCCCATAATACAGAGAATGAAAGAAGAAGACGAAGAGAAAAGGAGTTTTCAGGACATGAGTTAAGAAAAAAATAGCCTTGCTTACATATGGGACTAAGGAGTCTACAGATGTGCACAGGATGAAACATCCTCAGCTTCAGGCATACATTTCTCAGGAAATCACTAACTTCCAGTGCAGCCCCTGATATTAGTCTGTTAGATAGAAGAGCCCTGAACTTGCATTTCCTCTTCACATAATAGTCTCCTGATATTTTAAGAAAATGGATTTATAATACTTTTTTACATGGATCCTAGGATTCAAGGCATATATGGCTACAAAATTAAGATTCTTGTAAGATGCAATTTAAAAACATCTCCTTCAGGGCACAGTTATGCTATGGAGCACAGGGCAGTGCTGTGCAGTAATGTGTCATGCAAGGAGAGGAGGAGAGCTCTGGCTGTTCTGCCTGAAGGAGAGAAAGATCAGGTGGGTCCTCTGAATGAGATGTTGAAGAGTAGTAAAGAAGATGGAGTCAGAATCTCCTTGGGGATTTCCAGTGACAGGACAATAGACACTGGGAGCTAATTGAGATAGAGGAAATTCCATTTAAGTCTAGAAAGTGCTTTTTCTTTTTAATGTGAAGCTGACTGAGCATAGGAACAGGCTTCCCAGAGAGGTTGTGAAGTCTCCATCATTGGAGATATTTAAAACCCATTTGGATATAACCCTCTGCAAGATGCTGCAGCTGATCCCAGATTGAACTAGATGTCTCCAAAGGTGTCGTCCAGTCTCAAACTGTGGTTCTGCTGTCTGTAAACAAGCAGTGATACATCAGCTCTAGGACAAATCAGTCGGGCTGAGCTGGTGGTGTGCTGTGCTCAACCGGATTAGGTTTGTTCAGTGCCACCTAACACAATTTAAGAATTTCTGACACTCAGGTTGCTGCCTCTGTATGCTACATGCATTAGAGCATTTTGCTCTGTCACCTCTTTCTGTTAAGATCTTTATTGCTCCACAGCAGTGTCCTACAAATGGCCTTGTATATCTGGAAAATGCCTTCAGTTTGAGATTCTTCATCTAGTTCTAACTGCTCTCAAGTTTTGCACAGCTTTCTAAAGGTCTGAAGGTCCTGTGAGAGACCAGCAAACTGGACACTAGCAAACATTATGCCCAAATGTAGTATTATTATCTGATCATTATATGATTAGTAAAATAAATTTTGGTGACAAGTCTACAAAGCACATATTTGACAATCTTTCTCCATTACAGAAACCTCACTATTTGCTGCAAAAATGTCAGTCAAATAATATGAAGTGGTATCTTCCAATTAGAGCTAGATTTTTTAAAATAATCACTCTTTCTATTAATCAGTTTTATGTGTACTTCAGCAAATATGGGCAGAAATACTCCACTTAATACAGGAAAATTTAAAAAATAGAAACATATTAATGCAGAAAAGTAGACAAGTCTCCTTTTTTATTTTTTTTTTTAAGTGACAGCTCTGTGACATACCCTGGATTTAGTTACAGCATATGAAAAATATGGGGAGAAACCTCACCCACATTGAAATTACAGAGAAATAGGCCAGGGTTTCATGCATGAACAGTAATTGGCAAGACTTAAAAGCCATAAATATTAATTTTGTTTGGAATTAATGATGAAACAAGGGTATGTGAAATGCTTGGTTTGAGAAACATTTTAAGAATTTTGAGAACATTGATTTTACCTATTTGCTAAAATTTTTGCTCTAGATTTTTGTCTCATAATAACCTTGAATAGGATAGGTCTTGCGAGGGCACTGATTTTAGTCTTCTCTTATAATGAATGACCACTTTAGAATTATATCCTGTATTCGCTTAAGTGGGGACATCCTAAATGCTTCATGTTTTTACTAGTCTAAAGAAAAACCTGTTCAGCTACCTAGTTACTACTGGCATTTTAAGAGCATTGTGTCACTTCTGCACAAGTACATTGGTAGAACTGAAGAAATAAACTGTCTGAAATAACACAACCTACCATTAAATTCATAGGAAAGAGCTACCCTTTATAAATCAGAGCACTTATCCAGAAAGGTTGGATGCAGCTGTGCATAAACAGGAAAACTCTGCAGCTGGTCTCCTGTCCAGTCATCCAGTCTGTGAGTGCACTGGCTGACATTAATGGATGAGAATTTCTCTTAGCGCTTAGAATAAATCTGTGCCTGGCCCTCAGTAACACATTTAAGTATTTTATTGTTTTTAGGCCATCTTTGTGGTATTAACAAATAGTTTTTCTGTGACTCTTAAATAAAGTTCCTTTTTGCTCAAGGAACACTTTTAAACAGTATCAAGGTATTTCTTGTTTGTGAAATATTGTGTTTTCAAGTTGATGCCCACCAAGTTTCTGCCTAGTAATTTTTGAAAAACACGCTAATGTACCAGATATTAAAATTTGTTCACATGCTGAGTTATGTGCCTCTGCCTTTTGATGATGATGTTCAAGTCATAATTTGAAATGAAGTTGGTGCTACAGTCATCTTAGCCCTAGCTGGTGCTCTTGTTGAGACAAATTGCTAGGATATGATTTTATAATAGTATCACTTTGTTATTAAAGAAATCTCAAGTAACAACACCATAAGGGGAAAAAAAGGTGCCTATTTGCACAGGTCGATACATTCAGCTGTCTGGTAGACTGAATTTTTTTATGAACCCATGGAACAAGTTGTGCCTGGAATAGGCCCTTGATTAACATGGAATCACTGGAGGCTTGAGGCATCTTTCTTTGCCTGAAACGTATCTTTTGTGGGTAAGCACTGTGAAAGTCATCTTTACAGCTCTCATCAATCTTAAAGCACTCTGGAGAGACATTTTAATCCCCATGTACAGATGGTGCAAATATATCACAGAAAACTGAAGGGACCTCTTGAAAACTAACCAGGAGGTTCAGCAGCAAAATTGCTTTATGTGGATTCCTCCATGAAAATATCCTCATTATCCAGACATGCTATTTCCCAAAATATTGTTAGTTTGAAATAATTGCCAAACATTTCCTTTGCTTACCTTCTTGCTGTGATCCTCAAAGGCTGGGTACAAGGTTATCCTTCCAGTCTTAGGCAGTCAGGAGTCATGCAAATGGACACATTTCTAAGCATTTCACTGAATCTGTGGCTGTCTGGATTTCTGTGTCTAGGATACAAAGAAAAGCAACCACAGTGATTGTGCATGCATTAGTCTGTGCAGTGGTTAATGAATTACAGTCAATTAGTTATTACTGGCTGGAGTTTACCTTCTCATTCCCTAGATAACTATATAGTTACTTCAGACTGATGAAACTGCTTTTATTTTTCCACTTGTACCATGTGTGTACATCTAGCCAGCTGTATATCACTAGTTCTTGTTCAAAGACAGGAGAAAGAAAACCATCATCACAGACTTTGCCTCAGCCTCACTAACAGCTTGTTTTCAAAGTGACATCTCAATGGCAGGTAAAGGTAGAAAGAAACCTCCTGGCTATACTACATGTAAATATATGTGGCTATGGCAGCCCAAAGGAATCCATCACAGCTTAAACAATGGCATGTTGTGTTTTCTAAGCTGAAATGAAGTTTGTCTAGAGTTTGGATATAAAAATCTGTCTGCAATCATTTTACAGGCTTCTGTTCCCTTGGATACCCCCTTCTGCCTTTGTGGCAGAAGTAGCCTATACTCTTTCTCTAATGCTGCTCCTCAGATTTGCTTTTGCTGTGCAAACAAGTATCTCAATCAAATGACCCTTCAGATCAGGCTAAATGTCCAAGGCAAGTGTTGTTGTTCTGGTAAGACTGGTACTACTTCACCATTTTAATGTGAATGCATTACAACAAAAAAATGATACCTATCCAGCATTTCTCCAGAATTTCCAGAATTGAGCAACTCCCTACTTTTCCCTGGGAAAGCAGCAGAGTGGTACAGCATATCAATATGGCAAATGTCCCCAGAAATCCTACCAGTCCATCTGCATGATGATAGTACTGGTGAGGACAAGTATGGTTCTCTAGTGCATTAAAATTAAAGATGATGCCAGTCACTGGCGAAGTCACCAGTCAAACCATAATTTCAATGGCACATAGTGACAAACAATGCTAGTTAATTAAGAGCAAGAACTGTAAAAGACGTTTTAATAAAATGTATGTCTTTAAAAAAATTGAAAAAGTAAGGAAAGGGACATTATATACTTTCAGGCATCTGTATGTGAGAAATGTGATAACTGTTTTATTTTCCTTAATGTTATTGGCTAGATTCTCATTTGTAATTTAATGAGGTGTGGTGATTCATTTTAAAGCAGTTTCAGCAGATGAGGATCTGGTTTTAATACTGAACACAGCAGAAACTGCAAGAAAACAAAAAATATTGACATAGATCTTACTGCATAGGGACAAGATTTTGAGTAATATAGGTCAAGATTCAAGTTCTGATTTTGATACCAAGGTTAAGTGGATTAATTATTAAATATCCTGACTACACAGCAAATCTTCCTGGTATCTGCCACATATGGTGTTAGTACATTGCATCTGAGGCAGTTTCCTTATCAATTGCTTTCACATTTTCTTCAGTGATCATATCTTCTGGGTCCTCTTCCCTTGCTGACAGGTCTTCTATTTAAATGCGCATCAAAGCACATTCTTGTGAGAGTTTTTCAGCCCTTGCCTAAAGACACCTGCTTTTGTGCAGAATTTGTGGTCAGTCTTTGCCACATATCCCTTCATAGGTTTTCTAAGGAACAGAGGAAGCTAGTCCTTGTGTTTATCAATGAGGGACTCATACAGCTAATAAACGTTTTCCACCCACTAGGGAGAATTTTCTGCTCATGTGCCTCAGGTTGTTATCTTCTTTTCACCTGGTGTCAGAATCTGACCCTTAGTCTTTTTGAAACAACATGTTTCAAATTTGTTACATTTAGATATTTACACATCATTAAAGAGTAAATGTGATATATTTGTAGAATATTCTGAGTTGTAAGGGACCCGCAAGGCTCACTAAGTCCAACTCTTAAGTGAATGGCTCGTAAGGAGATCTAACCCGGGACCTCAGTGTTACTAGCACCATGCTTTAACCAACTGAGCTAAGGAAGATTGGATATTACTGAATAAAACCTTCATTTCTGGTGGTATCTCAGATGAACCAGAAGTGCTCCACAGAGAAATGACAGACTTGGACTATGTCTCTGAATAACAGGAGGAGCATATTAAACAGTTCTCAAACTATGGCAAGAAAATAAAAAAGGAAAATATTGTTGTGGCAAGACTGGAAGTTACATACTCTGTGACTAACACAGTACAAATTAACTGAAGAATGTCCTCATCTGAGTAAATGACAGTGTAGGGATTAACACAAATAACAGTACTTCGAAAACAATACTACCAAAACTAGAGAGATTCCTGGAAAATTTACATGCTTTTCCATATTCCACTCACACATGTCTTTAGAAACTGTCATCTAAAGAGTCACTTCAGAATACTGAAGGTGACTAAGAAAAGTGACATATTGTAACATCATGGAGAAGTGTGCACAAAATATCTATTCTGCATAATCCGGCTCCAAACAAGTTTTTAAATCTTTGTTGATGTCACATGAGAAAGATCAGTGAAAAGTGCTCTGTTGATTTTGCTTGTGTAGGAATGACTTCAAAATCAACAAAAGAAACAAAAACTTTTAAATTAATGTTCATACACTCTCATAAGATTTCAAACTTTAAAATCTTCAGAAAATCTGCTTTGCAAATGACTGGGAAGTCTTAAACAAAACTGCATACAACCACCCATAAGTTCAAAATTATGCTCCTGTGATGGCACACAAAATGCATTCTGATGTCATAAGAAACACTGTTTGCAAATCCTGAGTTGTCACTGATGATTCAGTGAATCATATTTAGCAAGCTGAACACAATAAGTAGTAGAACAATGACTTACTGATGACATAATACGATCTACTGCTGCTGATGTACAGAAATCACTACTAGTCACCATGAAAAATAAATTACAGGTTTTGCATGACATTCTAGTTCAAATATATTAATTGTCAAAGGAAGACAGAAAAATGTTATACTCCATTAGGAAATCTGTTCCTGAAGGTTATCAGACAGCTCAACACAGTGAATCCAGCTGGTCTTCACTTTGGGACCATATACATCATAGCATTTTAGTTACTGTGTGCGTCTAACACACAAAGAGAAAATGAAAAGTACCTGGTTTACTGTGCTCTGATATGGTTCCTGCAGCTTATGCCAATGATCTTTTCTGGTAGTGAAAAGAGAGTGGTCTTAGGTCTGTACCACTGGAGGACCTTGTATTCACACTGCATTTGGGGTGATCTTGTTGAAACACTGTTGCATGCCTTTCACCAAGAGAAAAACTATTTAATTTTTGAGATTGAGCCCAAAAGAAAATGTGCATAAAATACAAACTCTTCAGCATATTAATTTCCTAATTTATGCACCTACAGATTGCTTCATCATATCCGCAACCTGTCGTGGAAAGTCACTCAGTCTTTAGTGACTTTTAGGTGTTTATGGTAGCAAGTCCTTCCCACTACTAAAACTTGTTTCAATCATCAGTAACACTCCCCTGTCAAAATAGCATAGTACTCCTGCCTCAGTTATTCTGCCTTTAGGCTCTAAATTTCATCCTCTGTTGTACTTCTCTGTTATACTTGTAAGCTGAGTTTCTGCTATACTTTTTCTAAACAGAATATAGGTTCTTGTCTTCATGAACCTTTTAAAAGAATATTCCTTAAAAAAAATAAACTTATTACTTGTTGCTGAAAGGTGATTTAATACCAGGAAATCTTGAAAATGGTTAGTGTGCTCTGGATTAGGATACAGAGAAAGAGGAAAAATTTTATGGGTCATAAGAAAATAAACTTCATTTCCTACTGAATATGAGTAGCATGGACTAGCTGAATTATGGAGCAAGAATTGTGCCCATATATTAAAAGAAAGGTATTTTCAGAATAACAAATTTCTGTGGAGACATCCAAAGCGAATGTACTCATATGCATGAACTGAAAACTCAGTATCATCCTGTTCAGAAGTGATACTTCATAGATGTTGAGATTTTTTCACGTTTCTCACAAATTAGTTGATGTAATCCTTGAGATTAGAAATAATTCTCTTCAGAGCTGAATGATTGTGTCTAATGGATAACGTACTTTTTAAAAAGCTTTAAATTTACAACTTCAGGTGGATTTTGGTTTTTCTAGGTCTTTCCTTGCACACTTGAAGTGTCTCCATATTCCTTCCTGCCCTTGCTTCCACATCTCTCTTTTTGTGTTTGAGTTTTTTGAAGGTCATCTTGCTCAGCCATGCAGGCCAGCTGCTGTCTTTGCTTAAATTCCAGTACATGGGGATGGAAGTTTCTTGAGCTCAAAGAAGGCAATTCTTAGATATCTACCAGCTCACCAGGACCCCTCTTTCTTCAAAGAAGAGGATTCTTCCCAGTGAGTACCTGAACAGGTCAAAGTTTTTTCTCTTGTAGTTCAGGACCATGACCCTGCTTTTTGTTTTATTTCCTCTTCTCAGTATCCTGAACTCTGGTGTTTCATGCTTGCTGCAGCTGAAGCTGCCTCCAGTTTCCACATTCCCAAGAAGATCTTTGTTTGCAGGTACAGTAGACCATATACCCATATTGGTTCCTTGATCACCCATGTCATCAATGCACTTCAGAAACCTCCTGGATTGCTTCATATCACACCATCACCTTTGTTTGCCTAACAATCCACAACTTCCTCACTTCATTGTTGATCATCCTCTCCTTCCCTAGTCACTCTTAATTTAGAGGTCTCCTCACCAAAGTGACAGCCCATGGCTTCACTTCGACAGTTAGATCCATCTCTTTCAATACGAAGTCCAGTTATCAGTGATGGCTAAGAAATCCCCTGAAGTTTATAAGAAACTTCCACTAAGTATGTGGTTGTTGAAAGCCACATCCAAATGAACTAACCAAATTATGTGCTATACTCTATAGTTTGAGAACATTATTTTTTATTTCTCAGTGTAACACAGCAGGCACTGAAGACATTTTGGATGTTTTCAATTGTTCCATTTTCCTTGCCTGAAACGTGGTCTCTTTAGCAACCAGATATTATGAAAATCTCTGGTTTCAGAAAAATTTTCCACATATTGAATTTAAAGGGCAAAAATATAGTGTTTTATTGTTAGCTTATATTTATCATAGCCCATGGAAAAGAGAGTGAAAGAAACCTCACAGTCACCACATCTTTCTCCACAAGAAGACTGACTATACCCGAAGCCTTCTTGGCAGGTGATTGTCTAATGCTGGTCTCCTAAGTATCCAGTGTCAGAGAGTCCACAATGTCCTCAGACAGCCTGTTCCAGTCCTCGCTCTTCTCACGGATAGTGTTTTGCCACTCAGGACAGAGCTGCAGTGCCTATAAGCTCAGCCTCCTAAAGACAGAACAGTTTGTTCTATTTATTACCTTTTACATATTTAAAGAGTGTTATCACCCCCTCCAGCCACTCCTTCTCCAGTCTAAACATTCCAAATTCCTTTGGCATATTTTTTACCATAGATCATACTTTCTAGACCTCTGACCATTCTTCCACTTTGTACTTTTTCCAAATACTCTATACATCCTTTTAATAAAGACCTTGAAAACATAGCATTGGCTCCTCCTGTGGTCTTATCATATTGAGTAGGCATACCTTCTAGATGAAACTTATGTTTATACATCTCAGAATGACATTTTCCTCTTTCCCCAATTATATGAAATGGTTGTTTCATGCAGACTTTGTGATGTATTATAACCTTCTGAGCTGTTAATGAAGAATTGTCACCCAATCTGTTGATCAGATTATTTACACGGACTGTTCTGTATGCCTGAGTATGTTGATTCATCTACATCCTAGTTTTTGGACTATGTTTCCAGTTTGTAGAGATTGTGTGCTACTCCTTTTAGTGTGATTGAGGGTCATCTAAACTTGGTGCTATCCATAAAAATAATAATTTTACTCTCTATCACACATTATTCTTTGGTCTTGCACTGATGTTACTGTAGTTTGCTAAAACCAGATTTCTTAACATTGCTTATGAGAATGTTATGTGAGAAACTGTCAAAATTCTGACTAAAGTCAAGAGGTATCTGGCATCTATTGACTCTGTTTTGTGCACAAACCCTACTACTCCTTCATAAGAAGAAGCAGAGTGAGTTGGGAGGGATTTATTCTCAACAAATCTATGTTGGCTGTTACGGACCTCCCTGTTATCTTCCAAGTGCTTACAAATAGTTTAGCTGATTATTGTTCCAGTACTTTTCCAGGAACTGAAGTTAAGATTATTCCTTTTCAAATCCCTAACACTTTATTTTTCCCATTTCTGAACATAGGCTCTATATTTGCTATTTTCCAGCCTCTTGAACTTCCCTATTCCCTCGTGTACTCTCAAAAACAGTTGTTAGTAGCTTGGAAATTATTTCAGACAGTTTTTTAATCAGGTGAGTTACAACAGGATCAGCTGATTTGACAGCATCCCAGTGGGATGATTATTCATCAAAACTAGCGGGTTTTCCTAATCTATCTGCAATTCTTCTCTTTCTATTACTGATATTAATTGTGACCAATTTCTAACCACAATTATTCTTTGCATAGTAAACCACTCCCCTCATGGACTCACACTTTCTTATTGCCACTATTTGTAAGATTTTTAGAGGTTTTCTCTCTTTTCAAATGTTTCAGAAAAGATAAGAAAGCTTAATCCTTTTACAAATAAATAGATCAAGATATAATTCAGATGTTATTTATACCAAAATGGACCAAGGGTTGGTCATGGTTGTTCAGGTGAGGGAAAGCAAACACAGCTGCCAGAGAAAGGAAACTAGTTTGCATAACAATTTCTTGTTACTAGCCATTTCTAGTTAACAAGTAGGACTTAGTGTGACTGGGTTTCATGACTTATCAAAATATTATTACTACTGTAATACAGTTTGTGTCATGTAGCAACTTTTCCAGTGATAAGTATTATACCAAGCATGCAAAAGTGTTAAATAAAGGAAAAGATAACAAGCAGGCTTACATTGTAGTCTCATGGACTTCATGGAGAAGTGCTCACTATTTTTATATTAAAAAAACCACAGTTAGTTAAAAATAAAATGTCCAAAAGACAGAGGAATAATACAGGTTAAGCCAACTTTTTCAGGATCCATAAATCCTTGCATAAATCCTTCTGATGGGAAAATCTTTAAATCTTCAGCTTCTAGGAAAAGAAAGAATGTTGATTCTGGCACCAGCTGCTAACCATCTACCTATCATTTTTCATGAGTTACCAAAGATGAAGCCACTTAGACACATATGTTAAAATTCTTCCTTTTTTGAAAATGTATAAAAACCTGTCTGGTTTGCTTAGAGAATTTTAGCTTTACTAACCTATTCTTTACCTAAGAGAGAACCCTAGCCAGACAAAAAACTGGAGGTATCTTTAGCAACTCTTTTCTTATTGCATCACTGAAGTCTGCTTTCAGGACTTGATTTGGCTAAAGATTTTTGTCCCAGGAACTCTGTTTTTGTCACAAGAACTTCCTGTGGCGTTAGAAGCTGGAGGCAGAGTGGCTGGAAAACTGCCTGGCAGAAAGGGACCTGGGGATGCTGGTTGACAGCAGCTGAATATGGGCCACTGTGTGCCCACGTGGCCAAGAAGGCCAACGGCATCCTGGCCTGTATCAGCAACAGCGTAGCCAGCAGGGCCAGGGCAGTGATTGTCCCTCTGTGCTTGGCATTGGTGAGGCTGCACCTCAAATCCTGTGTCCAGTTCTGGGTCCCTCGGTGCAGGAAGGACGTTGAGGTGCTGGAGCGAGTCCAGAGAAGGGCAATGAAGCTGGTGAAGGGTCTGGTGCACAAGTCTTATGAGGGAGGGAGTGGGGGATGTTTAGCCTGGAGAAAGGGAGGCTCAGGGGTGACCTTATCACTCTACAACTACCTGAAAGGAGCATCTTCTCCCAGACAGGTAACAACGTGGCCTGAAACTGTGACAGGGGAGGTTTAGGTCGGAGATTAGGAAGATTAGACATTGGGTGATTAGAGTGATTAAATAGATGATAGGGATATTAGACATTGGAATGGGCTGCCCAAGGAGGTGGTGGAGTCACTGTCCCTGGAGATGTTTAAGGAAAGACTGGATGTGACCCTTAGTGCCATGCTCTATTTGACATGGTGCTGTTAGGTTACAGGTTGGACTTGATGATCTCAGAAGTCTTTTCCAACCTAACTGATTTTGTGATTCTCTAAAGCTTACCTCTGTGAGAATGCACCAGCCATTGGCTTGTATCAGGCATTAGTCAGCCTTGGAGACACACTCAGGGCTTTCTGACCTGCCCCAGCTGAAGGCAACTGCATCAAATTATGGAGTGGCAGGAGACTCACACTGGACAGCAGTACCAGGGAGTTACAGCCATTCATTGTGCAGGACAATCTAGATCCTTTCTCACCTAACTGTTTAATCCTTTCATGTCAGTCACTGGAGGCTGCCCTTGCTCTGCATTCCTGAGTATAGCCTAGAGGTACTCCTCTGGGAACTAGGAGCTCTGAGGCTGAATTCCTTGAGACTCAGAGAGAAATTAGGTCTGTGACCTAGGACTGAGAGGCTATTTGCTGAAGTTAGCACTCATGTCTTCAGAAAGGATGCCCAGCCCCAGGAAGGAGTCTGTCCATCTACCACCTTTGCCTAGTATTTATAGCCAAATACCTTTAAGCGCCTGCTTTCCCAAGCAGAGAAATACAGCCTTATTCTTCAGTTTGAATCTCGTGAATAACCAGCTTTGTGTGTCTTGACAGGAGAGATAATCTCCAGTCACCTGCTGTCCTGGACAGTTCAGACCAGTGCCTTGCATTGCCAGTAAAAGTAGGGCCAGCTATGATTTCTGCCAGTAAAAGTATTTCTTTTGTCAAATCATGTTCAGGAACTCTGAATTTCCAGGATTCAGGTTTCACAAGCAATTCTGCCATATGGAAGGGCTGGGAATTCCTGGGCTTCCAGTATCACTCTCCTGGTCCTAGGGCCAGGGCTCTCAAGGCTTCCAGGCACCTTTGTCCACGAGGAGGAACTGACTGTGGAAAGGAAGTATTCTTTCCAGGGAAATAGTTTTAAAATTAAGTTTTCTTACTGTTTTATAGAGAAGACCTTTAAAAACACTAAAATGGTCTCCTGAAAGAAGGATATTCTATTGAAGTTTTGATCAATAATAACTGGAAATAAAACTGAGGGAGTAGGTAGGGGGAAAAGGGTATGGGAGGACTGTCAGATTTTCTAGTACATTCCACATCCTAATAGGTAAAGATTTATAATTTTACAATTTTAAACCACATATGTGAAATTTCCTGTGCCAGGTGTCTTTCTTTGGCTGAATAGGTTTATAAAATATCAGACAAAATAATTCAGCTCTTGCTGAAAAACAGATAGGGAAAATACTGATTAAAAAATCAGGGGGAAAAAAAGCTTTAAAAGAACTCTCATTTTCATTTCCCCAGGAGAGAGAATGAAGAAAAATATTGGATATTTATGCAAGTTGGTTATACTTCTCTCATATTTGTACCCATCCATTCTGTGCTACTAAATGGAAAAGATCAAAATAAAATAACAACTTGGAGCAAAGAAAGACTCTGTCACTGGTCAGAACCAAATTTAAGACGTTCCCGAATGTCTTTAAAATCAGATTTAAAATACAGGTGTGCAGTATTGTGTGTAATGTATGTAACCTGCATCATCAATTTATCACGACTATGGGAATCACATCATTATCTGCAGACCATGAAATTATCTATTCCCAGCATGATTCACTGGAAACCAGGAAAATCTGCAAAGAACCCAGGGGTCTTCTAGCACCTGAAGGATAACACTGGGGTCTGTGGTCCCTTTTTGCAGTAGACTCAGTTTTGAGGGGATTTATTACAGCCAGGTAGCTGCACACAGCAGGTCAGTTCCAGCCCTGCTTCAGGCCAAAAACAGCTCCTGCAATTCCGAGCTGGAAGAGGGAAAGACGGGCACAACTGTGTTGTTGTTTATTGAGTTATCAGGATCTGGCATGATGGGCATTAAGCCAAAGCTAAGAAGGTCAGCCCTGCAGAGCTGCCTAGGTCTCTGCACCAAGCTCCCCAGTGTTTTCGAACATGATAGTGCACCAAATGGGGTAGTGGTTTCACACCATCAAATGTTTTGCCCACATCAAGTTTCCGTGCAGCCTGGAATATTTAGGAGCCCAACACCAGCAGCCAGGAGCTCTAGGGCTCAGCTCTGGTCTGTCAGAATTTATTTGCTCGGAATACGGCTACAGGAGGTTCAACCCAGAAGTTTCTGCCAGATTCAGCCTTAATCTGGTCTGGCCAGCATGTTCCACTACCATTATCCAAGATAACTCAATCTCATAACATATTGAATAACAGAGAAATGACTATAGAGACATGAAAATTCCTTGCTCCATGTCGCTACTTGAAGGAGAAAGGTAGAGCAACAGTAGTTTAATTTACGATCATATGATCCAGCACTGGAAAGTACTTCTTGCGTCATCGATTCAAGTCCCCTGCTACCTAAACCACTTCATCTTATCCTGTTCATAAATGTATCTTAAAATTGGTTAGATTTCTAGTCCATGCTACAGCCCCAGGAAAGCAATTACAGAACAGGATTGCTTTGATTATTTGAATTATTATGGTTTCCAGAGCAAATTCCTGGCTGGATTATGCATAATAGTTCTTGTTCCAACATTGTTCTTTAACTTAGATATCTCTTCCCTTTCCACATTATTTAATCTCTTGATGTATTCATAGTCGGTAATTAAAAGGACAAAATAAACAACTCTTTTATCTACAATTGTATTTTTCCAAAGATATATTATACAGATCCCAATTCAAAGGAAACCCAAGCCAGGATGATATCTTGGCATCAGGTTAAGAAAATACTCTCATTGTCAAGCTGGGACAAGTAAGTGAAATATGTGTGCTGGCAAACACCTATTATCTCCTAACCCATGCATATTATCCATCCTGCTCATTGTTGCCCTCATCCAAAGAGCAATAATTTAGTGCTCCTGAACATTGGGAAGTGCTGCCAGAAAGGATCCTGCAGAAAGCCCTGGAACTCTTTATTTCATGGGAGGCAGAGATGCATTCAGGTCGATCAGCACATCATAATGGGGCAGCTGTGGCATTCTAGGCGTGTGTAAAATGAATATACCTGTAAGAACAAGTAAAATGTTTTCAACTGAAGGTATGACATTGTGCTGTCCTTTCTTTTTTCCTTTTTATTTTTCTTTTCATGTGTGTGTATAAAGAACAGATTCATAAATGTTGTGAGATACCTGTACTAAACAGGCTCAACTGAGCCAACTGGGAAATTCATCATTGTATTGTTTCCATTTATTTCAGTGCATTTTGAATACCTGGCGTGCCAGAGTGGCACAGGTTCTTGGTTCATTCAACAGAGGAACAGGCAGGGTATTTTGGCGATACTGGCCATCTGTCTTCAATCATTTCACCTACTCCTCCAAAACAACAGCGTTCACATGATTGAAATGTTTTCTTTAGCTGTTAGAATCTTTTATAGAACCTGCAGACATGCGAACAGCTCTTTAGGAGGGGGTTATTTTCCTCAAATCTTGACTCAATATGTCAGTCAGTAGAGATGTCATTACTTTTAAGTTGATGGCATGTGGGTTATAAGGGCACATTATTTCTTTACCATTTGACATTAAAACAAAACCTTTGAGTAGGACAAGGAATCCTGGGATAGAAACCACCTGCTGGTCAAGCTATGTTACCCTTCTAAATAATCTGGAAATTTGCAATTTTTCTAACAGTTTAAATCAAAGCCAGGAAAGAAAGAAACCTCTACCCTAAAACTGCTACATTGTGATTCTTTAACAATCTGATTTATGTTAAAGTAGAGATTCCAAAAGTGCTTAAGTGGATTCAAAGACCAAGGTGCAAAATCTTGGCGTTTTCTCAATAAGTGTCCAATCTTTTCTTGCAGGAGCAAAATATAACTTGACTTCTTTAATCAAGGATGCTATTTACTTTTTTAAAAATTGTTCATGTTTGAAAAAAGCATTGATATAGGCTTTTTTTTTCTTTTGTTCTTACAACAAAGGTTGACTCTGTAAGGACGTTTTGTTACCTTGGCCTACATGCAAGCAGAATGTACAGGCTGCTCCCAGGAAGACCTGTAAATGGTCTCCAGTTCCTACTTTTATTTCAACTGGCATCAGCAGAAGTACATTATAATCTACTTTACAAGTTAAATGTTAGTCATTGCTTTTAGAAAAATGGCCTTACTATATAAAATATATATTAACTATCTTCGCTCATATTGTGTACAGAAGCTCGAATAGACTTTGCTACCGACACAGAATGTCAGAAATTAGAAACAGATGGCAATTACTAGGAAAAAAGATGAGTTTTTAGAGGCGAATGAATGCAGTGCATTCCAGAGCATATAGAGAATTTTTTTCCCTGAAAATTAATGGCTATTATAAAGGTATTGTGTTCAGTGAACTCACATACTGCTGACTTATCTAGAAAGTGAAGCAATCAATTTTTAAAGGCTGACATAATTTAGAAGTTTTTGAAGGGGTCAGTGTGACTGATAGGAACCTCAGATTATACTAGATATTTTCTTCCACTTTTTTTTTCAAGGTTGTGACTCTTGCTTTTCTCTATTTCATATGTGTGTGTATATATATATATATATATATATACTTTTTCCTATAGTGCTTGTCACAAATGAAAATATTGTGCTGGTTTGGACACAAATCCAGGAGGAAACAACCTGAGAGGGGCATCTCTCTCTCTCTCTCTCTCCTGCCTGCCAGGCAAGCAGGCCCCGGCAGCACCTCCCCCACGGGTTCGGGAAAATAATTTCTCAAATGAAAGTGAAAAAAACTATTTATTTAACAAACCAGAGTCCCCTGCTGTCACGGGGAAAAAAAGGATATTGAAACCCCCTCCCCTGTCCCCTAAAAGAGGACTATGGAATTTAGAGTTCTTTCTGTAGGTAAAACCTGCAGTCCTGAGCTGGGCCGGGCCGGCCAGGCAGGGTCCGACGAGCCCCCTTGGAGGGTCCCGCCGAGCAGGTCCGGAGATGACATCCGGTCGCAGATGAAAAGCAAGCCAAAAACAGTCCAAAAAGGACCAGAAGCCGCTGAGGCAGATCACAGTCCCTTCTCCGCTGAAAGCCGAAGAGACTAGAGAGCAAAAGTCCTTTAACCAACAAATGTTGTCAGAATTGGGAGAGAAAAGAATGCAAAACATTCTGGATGCAAGGTCAAGCGAGCCGCTTTGAAGAGGTCTCTCGGCTTCTCTCTCCCCCCTTTGCAATTTAAAGGTTCACTAGAAATCAAGCAGGCGATGGGGAATACAGTATGGTCATAGAATCACCCCGAGACAAATATATAAATGTTTTCAATCATGGATTGCATATTTATAAATGCCAAAGATTACATTATGCCTCACCATCTTATTGCTTAGATCCTGTTGCACCTTTCATTCATATCCACCACATGCTCCATAACAGGCCTTTATTAAATGAAAATTTATTTTTTTAATATAGATGCTAGGTACTTTCTTCAGAAAGTTCTACCTTGTGGTACCTCTCATATTTAAGTGTTCAGCAAAAAACATTTTCATAAATAAAGAATTCACAATCATTTCCACTCAGCTTATTCAGATGTTTTACACACAGAGATCCTTGTGGACATTTCTCAGCCAAAGAGTGTGTTTTTAAAAAAATAAAATAAAGACTTTTCTGTATGTATCTTCATAGATTTCAGGTGTCTGCAATACTTTTGTTCCCTTGCTAATGTTGTTTTCTTAGTTTACTTAAAGGTCATTTAGTTTGGCAGAGTGTTTGTCTACCACTGAGCATTCATATGAACAAAAAAAGAAGGGCCTCTTGGCATCCCTAAAATCTTCTCACATCATTTAACCATGATGCAAAAAAATTCCTTCCTGGAGGACTTTCTCATGTTCTCATTGCTTTCAAAAATTTATGAATACGATATGTAATTGAGAAGATAATATAATAAATACTCTTTTTCCATCTTCAATATTGAAACAGAACAGAGCTCTTTATTTATACTGAGAAGTCCCTACCAAAATGTACCTGAGACTGGATCTTCTACAATTATAATATATTTTATTTGAGCTGAAAAAATATTGCTGCATCCAAGTACTTCCCTGAGTATGGGCATTCAGGAAATCCAAGCTGGATTTTAATCTTCCATTTAGGCTTTTCCAAAACCCAAGCCTGAGTCCTTTCAAACTTCCAGGGGATTCCACTTTTGAGACAAGTTTCCTGATCCAATCTATGCATGCAAAGGTAAAGGCCAGGACTGGATATAAATGCTGTGCACTGTTTAAACACCCTAACAGGACACTGTTATGCCCAAAATATTTTACCGGATTAGGGGGCTCTTGCTGTCGTCTCAAGGGCTCCATTTCCACATCCCTGACTCTCCTCCAGACTGCTGGTTGTCCTCTGTTCCTAGGACTCATGCCTTCTCCTTCTCTTTGTCATAACTCTGTGAGAAACAGCAGGCAAATAAAAAAGGGAAGCAGGGGAAGCAAACATAGGTGTAAGTAAAAGCTAAAAGAAATAAAAGGAAAGACAACAAACCCTTCTTATATGGTTTCTGATCTGAGTATGTTGCCACAGGCACTGAAAGTATCCCATTCTCACTCCAGCAGGAATTTTGTTTTGGTATGCCCCAAAGGGTCCTCAGATGAAACTGATAGATGAGCAGTACACTTTAATGTGTAAATGGGCCTGGCAGACACTGCAGACTTGGACCATTTCATTTTCAGATGTGCAGGAGCCAGACTGACGTAAGAACTCAGCCTCAGCTCCCAGCCCATTTGTCACAGAAGGTGCTGCTTCCGTGGAGAGGCTGGAACATGCTCTGATGGAGAAATGGTCTGGAAGGCACCTGCAACAGCCTGCTCTGAGATGTACTGAGATAATGCTTGCAACTCTTACAGGGAAGAATTACCAGCATGAAGGAAAAAGATCTTGGGTAATGCAGGTGCTGTGTGTTTCTGCCATGGAAAAGAGTCGACATCTTGCTCTTGGCTGCCAGCATTTTTCTCTTTGGACATATCAACAGTTTGAGCTTCAGAGTGTTGGAGTAATTTAGTCCATGTAATGGGATTTACACAATTGGATTGCCAACACAAACAGGCGCAAGCTAACCAGAAAAGGAAAAGATGGAAGATATGACACATAATTAAAACATATTTTCAAATATATTTAAAGCTTTTCCTTCCACACTAGCAGATTATTATGCAACAATTCTCCTACTGAGTTGATCAAGACACTTCTGTAATACATTAACAATTCTACTAAAATGCCATTTATTATAGAGTCTCAATTCAATTACACTACTGAGTCCAACAGAAGCAGTGAAAAGGACTCTGGGGTGTCTCCTCTTCAGGTTATCACATCCTGGCTCCTGGATCCTCTTCTGCAGAGAGAAGTAGTCCTAGTTTCAAGATAAAACTCATCATGGCAGAGGGCCCTGAACAAAACCCTTCAGCACATACTTGCCTTTTTATGTGTGAGTATCACTTCTAAGGACCAACAGTCAGGTATCAGAAACAAAAACTATAGTTAAATATTTTGTTAGATCACTTCCTGACTTCTTATTGCAAAAACAGTCTAATAGAATGTTCTTCAGTCCTGAAAGGCCCAAGAAGCAAGAAGGGAATCTGTGGCTTTAGTGCTAGCCTTGCCTCCTGACTCAACAGCAGTAGACAGATTTACTAAGACACAGCCTCACTGATTATTTTACTTGCAGTTGGACCATGCAACTGCGTGGCCAGCTTTAACAAGTTGGTAATCTTTCATAAGCAGTTTGCATCAGAATTTCAGCACAACCAAGGTGGCCAAATCAAAAGAACCACAGTAATGAAGTCAGTCCTTTCATTAATTTGTTGAAACAAGCAGTAAAGCCAAACATACTAAGCAAGGCAATCTTCGAAGTTACGTGTGAGTGGAGGTTCATGCTAACAGAATTTTGCTCTCTCTTCCTTGCAGTCACATGCGTTAATAATTTTAGAAGCTTTTCCTGGGGATTTAAAATAATTAATTTTAGTCTGAAGCTGCAGGTATGTCCTATGTTAAGAGCACTCCATTTCAATATGAATTTCCCTTTAAATCTAACAGTGAATTCCAGGAAAAAAGTCAATTCTATTGCAAAAATAATTGTTGTTGCTAGGTTTAAATCCTTCCAAGATTATGGGTATTTGCAGTGGACTTTTTTCTGGACTTAAACAAGGCAGATGACCCAGAGTAGTCCAGACTATGATCAGACTCTTCGGCCTTCTGTTTGTAATGTAAGACACCTGCATCTATCTCCCAATAATGCTTCCCATTTGGGAAACCTGGGTTAGGGTGTGTGCCCTAACTACCTCCTACTTTTCTGATCATCTAAGGTGCTGGTTTATGGGAGGTCCTTCTCCCTTTCTCCCCCAAATCTCAGTTTCTGTGCTAAGGAACTGAAAATGAATGGCTCAGAGAGGATCATGACATGTTCATGACAGGGACCTGATCTAGAAAAGGATTATGAAGGGCATGACAGCATGAATAAAAAAATAAGCCTAGAATTTAAACTAAACCCTGCCTCTTAGACCTTCCTTGTCTGCAGTCACCAGTTCCATCAGAAACACGAACAGTGGTATGGTCATTGTTTGGAAGTGAGGTCAGCAGTTCAGAATTCCAGGTACATTTATTGATGTGTTTATTTATTTGGCTTTACCTACCTCTGCTTTTTTTGTTAGCAATGTCCTAGTTCCTCTGGCATCACTCACTACTGTGTCAGACATATTTGTTCTTCATTAATTTAATCAAAACCTCAGCAGTTGTTGTAAATATTGGCCCCCTCCCCTAATCTTGCAGAACTAGGCAGAAATCTGTGTCTGACTTTATTGTCTTTCCCAGTCAAGATTTTAGACTTTCAATTCCATTTTCCAGTAATAAGTGTACAGATTGATGAATCACAGAATCAACTAGGTTGGAAAAGACTTTTGAGACCATCAAGTCCTATGACCTAACATCACCTTGTCAACTAGACCATGGCACAAAGTGCCACATTCAATTTTTTCTTAAACACCTTCAGGGACAGTGGCTCCACCAGCTCCCTGGGCAGCCCATTCCAATGCTCAATCACCCTTTCTGTGAAGAACTTCTTCCTTATGTCCAACCTAAACCTTCTCTGGCACAGCTTAAGACAGTATCCTCTTGTCCTGTTGCTGGTTGTCTGGGAGAAGAGAGTGACTCTCACGTGGCTACAGCCTCCTTTCAGGAGTGATGAGGTCTCCCCTGAGCTTCCTTTTCTCCAACATAAACAACCCTAGCTCCCTCAGCTGCTCCTCACAGGACTTGTGTTCTAGACCTTTCACCAACCTTGTTGCCTTTCCCTGGACACACTCCAGCATCTCCATATCCTTCCTGAATTGAGGGGCCCAGAACTGGACACAAGATTTGAGGCGTGGCCTCACCAGTGCTGAGTACAGAGGGACAATCACTGTCCCAGCCACACTATTGCTGGCCATACTGTTGCTGATACAGGCCAGGATGCCATTGGCCTTCTTGGCCATGTGGGCACACACCGGCTCATGTTCAGCTGCTGTCACCAGCACTCCCAGGTCCCTTTCTGCCTCCTCATTGTCCAGTCACTCTGTCCCCAGCGTGTAGCGCTGCAGGGGGTGTTGTGCCCAACATGCAGGACCCGACACTTGGTCTTGTTGAACCTCATATCATTGGATTCGGCCCATGGATCCAGCCTGTCCAGGTCCCTCTGCAGAGCCCTCCTACCCTCCAGAAAATCAACACACACTCCCCAACTTGGTGTTATCTGCAAATTTGCTAACGGTGAACTCAATCTCTTCACCCAGATCATCAATAAAGATATTAAACAGAACGGGGCTCCGCACAGAACCCTGGGGGACACCACTGGTGACTGGCCACCTGGATGCAACACCAGTCTCTGGGCCCAGCCATCCAGCCATTTCTTAGCCCAGCAAAGAGTGCACCTGTCCAAGCCATGAGCTGCCAGCTTTTCCAGGAGTATGCTATGGGAGACAGTGTCATAAGTTCTGCTGAAGTCCAAGTAGACTATACCCACAAAATGCATGAAATGAACCTATATCTCATGAGCAACTAGAGGCAGACACATTTAAAGTTTGTAATCCAACCAATATCACTTTATAGTACTTATTTGATTTGGTGACATTCTCATTCATCTCATGTTGTGTCCTTTAATAACTTACAAAATTGTTAGTAAATTGATGAACGGCCTCTGTGTCACATCCTCTGGCTTTCAGGTGACATAGTTCATCACTCTATATTGCATTAAGAAGGTACAGGAGAGGTAGTTATACTACCACTGTTAATTTGCCTTGCAAAAATAATGCATCACAGCTTGCAGGAAGAGAAACAGGTACTTCAAATTGTATTCAACTTTGGTTTGCAAGTGAAATGGGAAGACTGGGAGCAAGAGAGGCTCTTACACTAGCTTCAGTGTACCTTATAAAAAAGACACTTCAGTCTTTGAACATTTATGTTGACTTGTGATGGGCAGAGTGAGGAACTACGCTCCTGTGTACAAACAGAAATATATAAAGAAGGACAGGTGCTAAGGTGTTGTTCCCTTGAGCTGGCTCACACATTTGCTTCTGCTGTGCAAGTGTTCTGTCAAGGAAACAGCCGGGCATGCTCACACACACAAATATGATAATGAAATAGCAGAAAGAACCCTAGCTAAAATAATCTTTGACATTCAGAGTTAACACCATCATCACTATACAAGCCAAGGCATTTCAGGGACCTGGTGACAGATGGTATTATCATTTTTTCCTACCGGATTTTGCTTTCATTATCCTATTTACAGATGAAAGCAGCCTCAGTGCCTGAAATTGTAACTATGATATACACAAGGTGCTGTTTGAAAACCTCTACTCTAACCATATAGGCTTTATTCCAAGTTTCTTTTTAAGTAATAATACAACTTCCCTTTCACTGAGTTCATAGTTTACCAGATATCCTACATTACAGCATTATAGCCCTTCTAGAACTATTTTTTTGTGACGTGCTTGGGGGTTTTTTTAATGTGTTCCTTGTTGATAGCTACAGATCTTTCAGCATTTCTGTTTAGTTTTCAGTCTAAATTTTTTCCTAGGCATAGTTGCTATCTTGAAGTGTAAATTAACTTTTTTCTATCACAGTATAAGGTTTCTGCCACAAGCCAGATTCCTTTTAGATATACAAGTAGGTACATGTCTTGGTTCTTTTCATTAAAAAATCTGCACGTAAACCACAAAAATATCTTATTTTAGCCTAGAATGAATTATAAGCAACAAAACATCTGAGAAATCATCCTCATCCTATACCCTCAAAACTTATTTGAAATAAATACAGTTCTTAGCAGACATGAATATGCACCAAAAGCAACTTTAAACTTTCTGTAAGATATATTTATTTTCTTCTTTGCTCCAAAAAAAAATTATTTCTCATACGCTTTTCAAAACTCCTATCTGATTCCCCATCTTTCCAGGAGTCTCTAAGCCATAATGAATCTTTTAAAATAATACTTTAATATTCTACTAAAAACTCAGTTCTGGTAATGATTATGTCAAAAATTGTAGATATTTGAAATGGAGAAGCTCATGTATTTCATCCTACTCTCAAAGTTAAACTGTTCTCTACACTTAATCTCTTAGCACTTTATCCATTCCTGTTTAAAAATGCTGAATAAGAGAGTTTTCATCTCTTCCTTTGGGCAACTGAGCGCCGAAAATAATATAAAATTCTCCAATCTTTGCCTTTGTGAAGCATTTACAAAATACTTTAGGGAAGCATTACTGGTGTTGAGTATGTTTGGGTTTTTCTTTGTTTTGAAAAGTTTTGCTTCCAGAGATATTTGGACTGAACTCAGCACACGTCCTTATGGCCATGAAATAGAGAAATATTGGGTGATAAATATCCATCCATATGCCCAAATGTGTTTTCTCCATGGTTAGCTGGGAGCAGGGATAGAAGGTCTCAGAGCATTCTTCTATAAACACAAGGCTCATGATTACAACCCACAACGGCTGCTCAAATAAATTATTCTGTCCTGGCTAGGTAACTGGTAAAAGGATGCTGAACACCTACCCCTGCTTGTAGAAGGTTCATGGTAAGGGAACTCAGAATCCTGAGGTTTATGAAAAAGGCAGTTTTCCTTGAGCCAGAAATTGCAGACTTGAGGAAGGAGGGCAAACCAGAAACAGCAATTGTCCCAATGCTCCTCACTAAAAGACATCCAGCACCTCTGCTGTAACTGCAGCTCTGAAGAGATGATGTGGGTTTTTTCATTTAGTTTGTGCCTGAACACGCAAAACTGACTGGTTGTAAACAAATGTATAGACTGTTGTTTGGTAAGGGTATGTTATGTTTGAACATTTTATCCGTTTCTTAACAGAGCTTTTTATTTAAAGAAGATTGCTAGCACAATAGCACTTCCAACATTCTCCAAAAAGGAAATTGTTGTAGCATTGCGTTGTACTGACTGCTAGTCACAAATAAGCAATTTTAAACCATTTTTAAACAAACTTTGGTCCTGAAGTGGGAAAGCTGTGAAATCCTGAGACTGGTGTGAGTAGGGGCAGAAAACTCCACTTCTTAGAGGGACCTGGATGAAGGCAAGAAGGCAAATCTGTGAAACTGCCACTTTCTATCATCCCTGTGGTAACAGCTGGGCTTGGACTCATCTCATAGGCAAAAAGTATTGGATAGACAGAATTACTATGTCAATAGCAGTAAATTAAAGATGCTTGGGATTGTTCTTTTGGCAATAAAGCCAGCTGGCATTCAGTCGCCCGTGTCCAAAACTGCCTATGAGAAATTATGCAGCTGGACATAAACAACCTGTTTGGAATGATCCTTGGTCTGTCTAGTCGCCGAGCCTCACCAGGAGCTGTCAGAAAGTGAACTAGCTATTGTGGATCAAAAATGCGCCATGAACCTTGCTTATAATTTAGTTATATAGACAATTCCGTTTCAGTAACTGTGTTTCCTGGCACTGTTTATCCAACCGAGCAGATATAACCATCATAATTTTATTACAGAAGATTTCAGTGGCCTACACAATTACAAATAATAGCCAAAGTAGCACTTCAATATTTTAACATAGCATTTTTAAAGTAGAAGACCATTGCCTTATGAGCTGTGATGATAGTTTTGTTTAATGTTTACAAATTAAAAACAAAAAACCTTTTGCATTTTGAGAAAATGATGCATCCAATTAAAATTTCATGAGATTCCATTTCAGAACAGTCTCCAGAGAGAAAAAGCAAGTCATCTGCTCAAAAGTCTTGTGCAATATTTTTAAGGAAAGTCTTCATTCCTTCACTAAATGGGCAGAATATTTTCCAGTTGTCTTTTGTTTCCATTTTGCATTTAACTTTTTATTTCCCTACTTCATGCTACATAGAGGAGGTTCTGACACTCTCCATCTGTTAATTCAATCACCCTAGGTTTCATCCCTGTTTTCACTATTGTTTTTGCCTGTTTTATGAGGCTGAGGCCAGACATTGGGCAAGCTTAAGAGAAACATACAAAAAGCATTCTGGCCACCTAGCTCATTTCAAGCAAAAGAACGTGTGAATGTATTTTGCAACTGCTAAGTCAGCTGTTTCCACGGTAAAGTTATTACTACTCATGGCCCAATAAAAGACCTTGTTAAGAGTTTTTGGAAAGGCTTGTTTTGCTGTGTTTACTGCATTAACTCTTCTGCATATCGTGTCATGCAATGAAATTACTTTTACCTCCAAAAAGTTGACCAAAAAGCCAAGATAAAAAAAGGTAAATTTTTCAGTGAGAGTTCTACCAATTTAGCTAGAATTTTTTTTACCTGAAAATCTGTTGCTTCACACTTCACCACTAGTTTTGTGTTGCACTGTAATTCCAACATATTTGCTTTGCTTTGCAAGGGGCAAGTGACAGGAAACCAAGAGATAAATCAAGAAAAATTACATACCATCATAAGAAACTATACAGACTCCCACGACCTGCACTTTTGCATGGTCTTTCATATTAACCTTGAGACACAAAACTGGCTTTGATTGTTGGGTTAGCAACATAAAATTTATTTGAATAACAGTAACAGAGTAAATCCATTATGATTGCTGTAGCTATCTGTTTAAGAATGAATGCTAAATTACTATAGTAGCCTGTGATTGCTCCTTTCCTGTTCCATGTGGTTTTGAGAAAGGTAGGGAAAAAAAAAAAGATAGATGCAGAAAATGCAAAGGAGCACTGAAAGGAATACTGGAAATTTAGTAATTAAAAAATTTCAATGAGAAATATTCTGTGTCAAGTGTTGAATTGTATTAAAAAAGGCTTGGAATTGTGAGAAAGGATGCTGCTTCTTGTTTTCCAGTTCCTACTGCATTTACAGAACCTGTACACTCTAAAATATTTTTAAGATACTGTATTACATAAAATAATACAGATATCTCCTACTGAGAAAACCTGCTTGAATCCATTGTTTCAGAAAAACTTAATGGAAATATTCTCGCTTCATCTTTTGACCTACTTATGCTACATGTTAGTTTTAAAAATTCTGGATAGCATCTCAAGAGAGGGATGAAGCAACACTAATAGCATAATCTATATCACTAATACTTGTGATGACTTCAAAACTTTCTTCACAAGTTCACATCAAAAACTCAGACCAAAGTACACTAGGGGAGGCTCTAAAACGGGACATCTCCATCCCACAAACCTTCCTCAAAAAAGACAAATTCAATGTAAACTGCAAGGTGACTAGAGCTGCCTGGTAAGAAATAGTGAGCACAGAGGAACCTCTGGAATTCTGCTTTTTGGCACAGCCTATCCATCTGATTCGGTGTTACACTGGACTTACTGGTACTCAGAGCCTCTAATTATCATCTGTGAATTTACCTGATTTGTGTGTCTCATTTTTACAATTAATACTGTCATGTTATCAGTCAGATTATCTTTCTTCCATAAAATCCTAGGAATTAGACTGTATATCCATGAATATGATATTTATAATTTGGTTTTTCTTCAAGCCTTGTAGAAGTCTTGAAGAAGCCATTTTAATCTTGTCTTTGGGAGGCGGATATTGTAACTTACTTGGCTTGCCTGGACACCCCCAAGATTCAGGAGCTCTTAGAAAATCAAATCCCAAACAAACTAGTGCACCACCATAGAATTAGGCCAGGAGAGACCTCTGAGAGCCACAACTTCTTATATCTAATTGTCATCTCCCTCCAACAGCAAAACCCATCAATTGTTTATTGTAAAACTGTGACACTTCCATTTTGCTTTATCTTTAGTTCTTCAGGGTTTTAATAGGAAGCATATTCATCCCAAAGGATGAAAGGAAACAAAATAAAGACTGTATTGTTCATAGATGTGCAGTCATCCAAGAAGATTGCCAGCGAACATGATATTGCTACAGCCTAAGACGCTCAAGCCAATCTGAGAATTAGTTTTCTATCCCAAATTCAGCTGAAGAACCCCAAACACTTTATGTATGCCCTAGAGATGTGTCTAATACAGAGCAGCCCAACCCCGAAGTAAAATAGAAAAATCTTACTGGAGAGCAAGGTTTCTCTTTCAGACCACATATTCATCTGTGGTCAGAGTGTTGGTATCTTTAGTGTGTCTCTAGTTACGCAAACCCATGGGCCTAAAAGTAATTTTCTGGCACTCTTTGTGTGCTGTTGATCAATGGATTTTTTAGAGGATTCTTTTCCTCTATCTTTTAAATGACATTCCTATAGACATGGAAGACTCATCTTTTGGAAAATTCTTCACCATCTCTCCATCTCTACACATTGAAAGGAGAGCTGTTGTTGGTAGAGGTGGAATTTTATTTTTTTTTTTGGCAAGCTGGATGTTTTCCTTTGCAAACAATGCTTCCTGTTTTATGAATATCTCTGAAGGGCATGATGATGTTCTTTAACATTTCAACACATCTCAAAACTAATTAGAAATAGGCTACAGTAAGTGGATATTTATGCTCAAATCCCTGCTATTAAGTCACATATGGTCTAAATTGAAGAACTTGAAATAACAAGCAAGAATAACACGCTTTGAAAGTTTTCACTTGACAAATCATATAATTATAATGCATTTCACTACACCTTATAAAATATGTCATAAACATAAGCTATGTTCCACAAAAGCTTGTTCTGATTCAGGACCTGGCCAAAGCTCAGAAGAGGAAAAACAAACAAAAATGACACAGCAGAATAATGAGACACTTTAAAATCTCAGAGCAGTTTCAGTGGAATTCAATTATGTCAAAAGCTGGAATTTCATCCTATTTTTTATCAGTGACCCTAAATTAATTCCCCAAGATTCTTAACTGTTTATCTTAAGTTCTAAAATGTTTCCAAGATGTGTAATAGGAAAATCAAAAAAACTGCACATAGGTTGACCAGAAGTGGGTGAGATAACCAAATTATTTAGATCCTTACAAATTTATGACATGAAGAATATCATGGTTTCTTAGGTCAGTTAAAATTAACAGACGAATTCAACTCTGCTCGTCTCTCAGAAGACAAAATTCGATAGCTTCATTACTGTAATACTTTTGCAATTAGATCTTAGCCATGTATTTGTTTCTTAAGCTTCTTAACTTTCTTACTCCTTACTGAGTTCCTGCCACTGTGGGACTCTGACTTGTGAGATTTATTTCAGGATATAGGGATTTCTTTATTACATACACTGTTCAAATAAAGACAGAGTTACAAGAGTAACTGCAAGCTGCACTTTTAGTTCAAACAGAATATATAGTCTTAATATAGAAACACTAAGAAGAATGCTTTCATCTGTCTATTGCCTTAAAAATCTATGAATCTAGAAGAGGTCATCTTCATCTTAGAGTTAAAATCGACAGGTCCTTGGTTAAGTTTAGGAACAGATGGGTACAAAATTTGTGGTGGTGAATGGTGCTGCATCCAGCTGTCTGCCGGTCACTAGTGGGGTTTCCCACGGCTCAGCACTGGGGCCAGTCCTGTTTAAATTCTTTATTGATGATCTGGATGAGGGGACAAAGTGCACCCTCAGTAAGTTCACAGACAGCACAAGTTGGGAGGGAGTGTTGATCTGCTGGAGGGCAGGAAGGCTCTGCAGAGGGATCTGAACGGGCTGGATCCATGGGCCGAGGCCACTTGTATGAGGTTCAGCAAGGCCAGGTGCTGGGCCCTGCACTTTGGTCACAACATGCCCATGGAGTGCTACAGGCTGGGGGCAGAGTGGCTGGAAAACTGCCTGGCAGAAAGGGACCTGGGGGTGCTGGTTGACAGGCAGTTGAACATGAGCCAGTGTGTGCTCAGGTGGCCAAGAAGGCCAATGACATCCTGGCCTGTATCACCAACAGTGTGGCCAGCAGCACCAGGACAGGGATTGTCCACCTTGTACTCAGCACTGTGAGGCTGCACCTCGAGTCCTGTGTCCAGGTCTGGGCCCTTCACTAGAGGAAGGATGTTGAGGTGCTGGAGCGAGTCCAGAGAAGGGCAATGGAGCTGGTGAAGGGTCTGGAGCACAAGTCCTGTGCGGAGCAGCTGAGGGAGCTGGGGGTGTTCATGCTGGAGAAAAGGAGGCTCCAGGGAGACCTTATCACTCTCTACACCTGCCTGAAAGGAGGCTGTAGCCACGTGGCCTCTCGTCCCAGGTAAGAAGTAACAGAACAAGAGGAAATGGCCTCAAGCTGCACCAAGGGCGGTTTAGGCTGGACATCAGGAGGAATTTCTTCACTGAAAGGGTGGTTAAGCATTAGAATGAACTGACCACAGAAGTGGTGGAGTCACCATCCCTGGACATGTTCAAGAAGCAACTGGATGTGGCACTATGTGCTATAGTTTAGTTGATATGGCAGTGTTTGGTCTCCATGATCTTGGAGGTCTTTTCTAACCTTAATGATTCCATGATTCTGAAATCTGCTTTCTTCATACCTCTATAGGATAGATGGGAAATTGATGAACAGAAAGAATACTGAGGCAGTCTGGAACTCCTCACGACTAGCTGTTTCCTGCTGTGGAGTTAGTGCTATAGAATTTGCTTCGTGATTTCAAATACCAACGTTTCTGAATATTAACATGAAAAGACAGTGCTAATGTTATGTCATAATTTTTTTATTAAATTTATATTAAATCTTTCTGAAGATTTAATTTGCCAACTCCGTTGACCACAGAGTTCTTCAAAGACAGTCTTCATTTCATTGAATTTGTGAAGAAACCACAGTGCAGAATGGTGAAATTACTAGCCAGAAATATCACTGACAGAAGAGTGAGCTATAACCTGCTTATTTCTGATAAATTGTCATGATCTTCATCCATCCAAGAATCTGGTTGGTGCTATGCAGTCTCCAGTGACAGCTTTTTCTGTTCATTGGTCTACAAAAAAATAAAATCTTTGCCAATGTTGCAGACCTAAGGGATTGAGTGTTGCAAGCTCCTAAGTGGAGTGTATATCAAAAGCATGACATGATTTTCCTTGTGTTTTTGTTTTCATTGCTGATCAAGGAGAATATACAGGAAAACAGTTCAGAGGAAAGTGCATGAAGACATACTGAATTTAAAAGGGGAGAGCAAAACAACAGAATAGTCACACTAGGTAAATAAAGAAGTGATAGTTACATGAATAAATACTGATGCTACAGGTGGCATCACAGCTGTGGGCAAACACCAGTGGGAGTAAAAGAAACAAAGGGACAATATAGACCATCTATCAATCTACATATCCTTTTATTTTGTTATGAACTCCTAATGCAGTACTACTGAGAGCATCTGTTAATATACTAATTAACATGCTAATTCCCTAATCTTGATCCTCAGCTGCAATAATTGAGAATATTTCTGTTGAAAGTGCAGCTATACTGATCTTCTGGATAATGTTCAGTGTCAATAAAATGTATTGGATGATTTAATAGGCCCAAGCAAATACCACAAAATATTTTCCAAATATACTTAGCTAAAACAAAAGTAGTTCCTTTTGGCTGTATTTCCCCCTCTTTCTCACTCCTTTTCTGGGAAATTTTATATTTATGAAGGGGGAGCTCCCACTGCACCAGCCAAAGATAAGAAAACCTCATGGAGGAGTACAGGTTGCTGGAACACAGGGAACCAAATTCCTCTATATTCTTTTCAATGTTTAATCCCTGATATTAGCAAACATTTATTCTGAAAGCTATATTAATGGAAACAGCACATTTCAAATTATTATTTTAAGTCTCTTCTTGATGTGACTTTTGAGAAAATAAATATACTTATCAACTGAAGTGACATTCTTCCAGCTGAAGAAGAAAATCCTTACTATGTGACACGTGGATAACTGTAATTCCTGGTCTACTTCATTACTCAGAAAAGAACATGTGGGTAAACAAATGGGCTACCAAGAATGGAGAAACATATTCACTCAGCATTTATACAGTCCAAAATGCCTGGATATCACAGATCATGTGATTCATAGCACCCTTCCCTTAACCTACAATGGAATATGGGCTATTTATTTCTATTTAATATTTTTATAACGATGCAACTGAAGTCACACATGCTCATGTTGGTTATGAAAGGAGTCTTTCCTTACAAAAGCAGGCACACAGAGGTATTTAGCATGCAATTGCAAGGACAGAACAGATGGCTGTGAAAGACTAAGGTTTGATTATTTCACTGTTCAGATTATATTTCCCTTGATTTTTAAGGATTTAGGATCAGACTGCCACTATAAAAGTAGTAATGACCCATCTATCACTTTACTGAGCCACATTGATGATGAAAGCATGTGACCTCTAATAAAGGCAAAACATGGTTTTCTGCCCAAAAACTTTGCAATAGAAATGCTCTATTTTTAATGCAATTTTTGGGTATTAATAATTAACACCCGTCTGACTAACTTTTTACTTAGCTTTCTTTTAGTTTTTTCTTTCCTTTTCTTTTATTTTGGCAAAAATTCATTGATTTAACAGCTTCTTGACTTAGCAGTTTATTTACAGGCAAACCCAAGTCAGTCTGCTGACTCTTCTTAAATTCAAATGCAACTCATCCACGTAGTTTAGAAAATGAGTCACTCAGATCATTATGAAAACAGTCCAGAAAAAATCAAAGCCTATTTATTTTCCAAGGTTTACACTACCTGAACTTGTTCTGAACTCCATTGATACATATGAATTTCTGTTAAGGTAAACTACAGCAAAAATGACAGTGCAGGATTTTCTTCAATATTGTTCTATCTATAATGTAGTGTGTGTTACAAAAAAAAAGAAAAAAGAAAAGAAAAAAGATTTTAAGATAAGACTTTAATTTTTGAACACAATAAATGTAGGAGTTTGGATTATCAGAAGGGGTAACACTTTTTGTAACTGGGACATCTATTCTTGGCAAAATTCTAGGTTGAAATAAACAGAAGTCTTCCTAAATACTCTGAATAGTCAGATGGCCTTGGTTTTCCTTGTCTAAACAACTAAATCTTTGATGTCTATGTAAATACCACAATATGTAACTGGCCCTCCAAGGCATTTCTAGTGTAATTGAAATTTACCAAATATCCCATCTGAAAGTTCTTTTCAAACTGCCAGTGAATAGAGGGCTTGTAAATTGTTGATGTGCACAAAGTAGGTAATTATGAATTAGGCATACTCTGATGCTAATTCCATTTAGTCACTCACATTTTCCACTGGTGAACTTTTAAAGATAGCAAAACTTAAGAGGGCACTGAAAATGGTACTTCCTATTACATGGTATACTTTTGTTGCTACATTTATAAAGTTTGGAGAAATTATTTCATTACATGGCAAATTCAGTAATTTTACAAGCTTCCAGTCTTTCACTTAAGGAGAAAATCTTCCTGTTTGATAAAGATGTCATTACAAACTTTGCAAATACAATAACAGCACTTGTTAGTGCAGGTCTCAGATCCCATGCAGATTACTGCATGGATTAAGACCACTACTTTGCAGCAGTCCTTGAGGAACACCTGAAAAAATATAAATCTCTATTAGAGACTGCACACTTGAACTCCTCTCCCATCCCTTTAAATATACCATATTTCAAGTATCCTCTTTTATGTCTTTTTAGCAGCAGGATCCTGATCATTGAGGGGCTTGGATTCTGGGATTTTCTGGAAATAAAGTGAACACAGCCTAGAAAATGTCCATGTTTTCAACATGCTGTACACTTTAAACAATGTTAAAAAGTGCCTGGAATTGATGAATTATAAGGCCTATTTTACAGATCAGCAAAAGGAAAAACTACTTGACTTCTAAAAGCAGAAATGAGAAACAAAAATTAAAATCCCCCAAAAACTGGGAATGTTTTTACCACCAACGAGTTGCAACAATATTGGCCAAACCTACTCAGAAAGGCATAAGCAAATGGCCTGTCAAAGCATGGAAATATTGGAGCGAGGAACTGTGAGCCCCATCACTCCCATGGTTCATACACACAATGGGTTTTTGCTAGCAGTACATTTGCTTTTTTTCTCTCCTGTCTAGTCTTCGTAGGTATAAAATTGAATTGCTCCTTATGCAAATACTAATGCTCTAGACATGAGTCTTCTCTTGAATGATCATTTTAAAGATCAGGAATTTATTATGCTATATATATTTATTATCAGGAACATCTGTAGCACAATAACATGAAACTTGCAACAATTAATAAATCTAAATAACAGGATACAATTAATAATTGTTCTAGTATGTTCCTAGAAACAATCAATCACGGAAGCAATGAACTTAGTGAAAGCACTGCACTATTTAATGCCTGATTATATATTATTCAGGTGAAGAAGTGGTTTTATTACATTGTGTGCCTTTTTCGGTTCACATGTTCTGAAAGATTATTTGTTCTTTCCTAATGGGAAAAAAGCTAAAAGAAATAAGATTTGGAAAGATTTGGAAAAGACTCAAAGAAAATGCTCTGATTTTTAGGATTTTTTTATTTCCATTTTATGCTGGTTTTCACAGTGCATGCCTGCTGAGACTGATGCCAGTAAGATCACTCTCAAATGTCACTGCAGAAAAAGCCACACGATGTTATGCCCATGCTCTGAACCCTAAGCAGTTTTTTTAAATCACATTTCTGCTGGAAACAAGCCCCTTCGCAGATGAACCCAGAGATGACATTTTCAGCAATTCCCATCCACGTCAGTGAAAAACTCATTTCCTAAGTTGAACTTGCTTCTGAACGCCCTGTAAAATAAAGTAGTCGACTCTGTATCTGGCTGAAGCAAATGAGGCAATTCCTTCCACTGACCCTGCTGTGGGAATGATAGCTTCCAGCAAGGACAGCGCACAGCTGGCAGACAGCGGCAGTGGGAAGGAGTTACCCTCAGCCCGCAGACGGTTCTGCACTGCCAGCGCCTGAGGCTTCTGGACACTGGGAAGTGAAAGATTTACCTTACCTTTCTTGTCCACATCAGTCTGTTTGTGGGGATCAAGCACTTAATAACTGGGAAAACATGGATTAGATGGTCATTTTCTTGATCTTCCCACCCCTGTGCTGCAGAATTTCTCAGTACTAAAGAAAGGGTAGGATATTTATACATCACTCAGTTCTGGATTCTGCCAGACTTCTAGCTCAGACCCTGTTATTTACAAGTAGATTATCTCTTAATTATTTTTCATATGTATGCACTGTACTTTTTAGGCAGATTTCTATAAAGGAATCTTGCTATGATAGACCATTTGCCTATGATCCTTTTCTTGCTTTACTAACTTTTTTTAATTGCAATTCTTTCTTTTTCAGCCTAGCTGCCTCATTCTGTACCACTGAAATCAGTGGAAATTCTTAATTTAAATATATGCTTTTTAAAAAATAGCCAGGAAAAGAGCAGGCCTATGTTCTGAGGGCCATCTGATGTCACCATAAATGTCCAAAACTCTCCAAAATAATAGGTCTCAAATGCTCTCAGAACTCTGGTACAAAATTAACATTTACATCAGCTGTTCTATCAATGTCAGCAACTCATCCACTGGAAATTTCAGATCATTCAAGTTTTCCTTAAAATTGGAATGAACCCTCTCTAAGAAAAATATTTTCCATCTGATTTGTGTTTTCCATTTAGAATGTGTAAGCAGTATAGTGACCTTAATCAGTTCTGATTTAGGTTAAAATTATGCACTGTCTTGAGAACTGTGTAGTTTATAATTTTTTTAAATTTTTATCTGTCCTTGGCATTAATCCTTGGTAACCTGGATGTGTTTGCACTATTGTCTGCATGAAAAAGGCATGAAGACAGTTTTACATTACTCATAGGGATGTTTTAGTAACAGATTTGCTATTCATTTAAAAAGTATGAAATTGATCAGTTTTACCTAAAATCCTTCTCTGATTGCATATCCAATATTGCAATTCAGAAAAGCCACTGAAAATACTGTAGTTTGGATGTTAGTGGTATGAATAATTTAAAAATTAAAGACATTATGAAATATACAAAATATAAAAAGACTACCCACTTTAAATGTCAACACAGACTATATAGGGCCTTAAGAAAATGTTTCGAAAGATATAATCTAGCATAACAAAGTACTGTTGCTTGATTTTTTTACAGCAAGGTTTGCCACATTAGCAGTATATTAAAATACTAGCCCAGAAAGAATTCCATTGCAGCTTTTCAGTTATTACTTGCAATTTTTGTTTTAGATCTACTGCTGAATCTCATGTTCTGATTCTTTTGACTTATTGACATGCTGACCTGATTACAAAACTCAAAATAATGTAGTGGAAAAGGTGGATAGCTAAAACATACAGTTCAGCTTATGCTTAAGCACTTAAGAAATCCAAAAAACCTATCTCTGGATCTTACAATTGCACTGTCTTCTTGTTATGCACTAAACCCTCTCACAGTAATGATGAAAGTGAAAGCAAATAAGCACAATAGAGCAGAATGAATTTTTTAAAAAGAACTGACGAAAGACAAAGCAACTCAGCCATGAATTGCTGGTTCCCAGCAAGGGAACCATTTCCACTGCTCCATCATAGACATCTCACATTTGGCCCTTAAAGGAGAGTAGAAAACACTTTATTTAAAAAAATAATCATACAATCATAGAATAGATTGTGTAAAGGAAGGGACCTTTAAAGGCCATCTAGCCCAACCTCCCTCCAGTGAGCAGGGCCAACATCAACGACATCAGGTTGCTCAAATTCACGTCCAACCTTACTTTGAATGTTTCTACGGATGGAGCATCTACCAGCTCTCTAGGCAAAATGTTCCAGTGTTTCAATACCCTAATAACAAAAAATTTCTTCCTTCTGTCTAGACTAAATTTGCCCTTTTTTAGCTTAAAAACACTGCCCCTTGTCCTGTTGCTATAGGCCCTATTAAGGTGTCAGTCCCCATCCTTCTTTTAGGCCCCCTCAAAGTAATGAAAGGCCACAATAAGATCTTCCCAGAGCCTTTTCTTCTCCAGGCTGAACAGTCCCAGTTCTCTCTCCTGGTCTTCATGGGAAAGGTGCTCCATCCTTCAGGTCATCTTTATGAGGTCCACTCAAGTGGACCTACTCCAGCAGGTTCATGTCCTTCTTGTGTTGGAGGCTTCAGAGCTGGGTGCAGAGCTCCAGGTAGTGTCTTCCTAGATCAGAGCAGAGCGGCAGAATACCTCCCTTGACCTGCTGGCCACACTGCATTTTATGCATCCCAGGACACGGTGATCATTTTGGGTTCTGAGCACACAAATGTGTGGGAATAAAATGTGGGGCAGATAAAATGTAGGGGGGAAAATCCTCAAAGTTACTGCATTGTGAAATACATAAACTTTGATCCATCCACTGCTGTGTTCTGTAAGTTGCCAACAAGATGAATCGCTCTTCTCCCCAGAAAATAGTATTTCTCTCTTCTCCACCCTTTCACTTACATTTCTTTTACTGGAAAGATTTTAGTAATGTTTTCTTACAGACATTATTTTTATTATTATTTACATTCAGAGCCATGAAAATGTGGTCTTACAGGGAAAGTTTTGCAGGCTAAGGCTGTGAAAACCAGTGATGGAAAGGTCATCTGAAATATTTACTTATCTCCCTCTGTTACTGTTTTGGTTTGTACTACTGCAGGAGCTCACTTCAATGTCCTTCTGATGCATCTACAACCCTTGTCTTCAACCAGACCCCAAATATTTGCAAATCTCATGTCTTTATAAAAAGCAAGATATAGAAATATCTTTTTGCCTCACTGTAACAAACACCTTAGTTGCACTTGGGCTTCTGGCATGGATCTCATGACCTCATAACATATCAGAAATTGCCACATTTCCTGGCTGCACCTGCTCCCTGGACTACGTTTCCTCTTCGCTTGGTCTGTGAAATGCCAAGAGACAGATTGGAATGTTCAGCTTGAAAGGAGAAGTTCAAATTGGTAGTGTGTTGGAAAGCTGGTCACTTCATGTGTTCAATTGTTTGATTTGCCATTGTGTGCTTGTGTGAGGAAGCTTTAGCACCGTTTAACCCTTGAAGTCAACATAAGATAAAATGAAAATACAAAAACATATTAATATGACCTGTTTTAAGAAGTGTCTCTTAGGAGAAGCGTCTCTTAGTGTCACTTTACTGAGCTGCCTATTTTTCTCCACTGTCCATAAAGGGAAATTCATATATCTAAGCTAAGACAGATGACTTCACCGTCACTATACACATTTCAAAGGGAATTACATCCATCTGCTCAAACTTATATGTATACCAGCCTCTACATAAACAGATACGCTGGAAACAACATTGATATTGGAGTAATGCACTTAGCTTTTTTCTGTTTTTTTGATTAAGAACAGATGTAAATGTAGTCAACTATTTGGGATAATTTATTGTGATTGATCCCCAAAATCCTTGGCCTGCATATTCCAAGCCCACCCTTCTCTCCAAGAGAGGAATACCTATCAATATTTCATTCAACATAAGCATTAAACCATTTCTCTCATTCAATTGCAATAAAAGCTTCTCTGTGGGATTTAAGCAATTGTTCTACCAATCAAATCCTTAAAGTTGATAATCAAATGAGCTCTTAAAGTAGTCGCTGCCAAATCCCTGAAGTCCAAAGAATGGTAATAAATACAGTCTCTTGAGCAACCACACATAGCAAGAAAATTAATAAGCGTCTTGATTGATTTATGGGTAGCTCGCAGAGAGAAAAAGCTTGTAATGGGATACAAAACATAGATCATATACTATGAATTGCTGAAGGACTGCCAGATCTTCTGCACTGACCACCTGCAAAGCGTAGGCATCAGCATCATATTGCAACAACCCATGGAAAAGAATTTAAATTCTAAAATAGCAGGTTGGATTAGAAGACTCCACTGAACAATTCTGTTTTCTCATATGTTCATTGAGAAGATGTCCAGAGTCAGATGTTGGGAAAAGTTAATTACACTTTTATATTTGAATCCTCTCCTCCTTTGAGTCTTACTTGATTAGTCATGATCTCATTCTATTCCCTTGAGACAGAGCCCAGAGCTCTCTCCTGAGGTAAAGTATCTAAATCAAAGAAGCTCATTCTTAAAAAACATGGCCAAAGTAATTTCTAGTTTTCTTGACCTGTGAGTCAGGGCACCAGCAGGGAAGTTGAGCTCCTTTTCACTTTAGAGAAACACAAGGATCTTAGATGTTCCCTGGTCCTTAACATGCAAGCATGTTAAACAACCTCCTGTCAACTTTCCATCTAAACCTAATGAATTTTACACTCTTACAATATCCTGTTTCACATCTCATTCCTCTTACTCCACAATACAGTATTGTCATAGAATCCAGTCTATTTCCTGGTCCAGCTTCCTTAGCAGCACTGGATGCATCTCACTGCATGGGGTTGTGTTTTTACAGTAGACTTACCATTCTAGGACTTGATTTTCTCTGCTGTGAGGAATGCTTCACTCCCACAGGCTCGGCTGTTAGGCTCAGGAACTTGGAATGTCTGAAGGCAGACCTTACCAGTGAAAAACTCAGCAAAAACAGGCACACAAATAAAGCTGTGAATTGTAATATCACAGAGATTCTTAACTTACAAGACATTCAGAAAGTACTGGTTTTTCTCTCAGATCAGACCAGAAAAAGATCTACTGGAGAAGGTTTTAATTATTTTTGCTGGCCAGTTTCAATAGGGAATGTCACAGGTAGTTTATGAGTCGCACATTCTGCCTAAGCCTAGCAGAGATGTGAACCTCCCCCAGCTAATTTGGGTTGGAAGGGTTAGCCCAAGTGCATGCCACACACCCATTCCTCACTGCTTAGACTCAGAGCCATGAAGGCCAGCACAGAAGCTGGCAGGGCCAATAAACTATTCCTGCAATGTACGTTAATATTTGAAAATTACATTTGAGCAATTTCATTATGATTTGACTACACTTGTACGATTTGATAGCTCACAGTGTAGCATAGCGTGCAGATGTGCCTTATGACACAGAATAGTCTGCCATCCCTACATGGTAGCAGCTCTGTCAGTTTTCCTGCTAGCTATTTCTTTCATTTTTAAACCTATGTATTTTGCTAGCTGGTGAGAAAAATCTGCTGAGCACTGGGTGTAGGTGAAATGGTGACAGCTGAGCTCCTCTTTCTCCAGTGTTCATGTTAAAGCAACTGGTAGAAAATCAGATGTTGCGAGCTAGTATACATTTAGAAGGACCTGGCTGGCTTGCAGCTAAGTGTCTTGTGTATTTCACATGGTCTATTGTTAATGTTAAATAAAAATACTCATAACATCTTCAGGTTCTGTTTAATATTAAAGAGTAGCTTCCCTAACTTATTTAGTGCAAAGACTACAGAAATAATTGAGGTGATATTAAAGCGTGATACACTGGTCTGTATTATCAATAGGCTCTGCAAACATGTGACAGCTAATTGGCATGTGCCAGGATAATATTCCCAGTGTGTTAGTGACTGCATTTGAATTTAAAGCAGCAGATGCAATAAGAATCCCTGCGGGCCAGGGTTGCAACATATGTACAATATAAAGCTCACTCATCTACCAAACTCCTTACATATATCTAAAACAACTAATCAAAATAAGATTGCTGTGAAGCAAAACTAATTATAAATCAAAATTAACCTTCTCCAATAAAACAACAAAAGAAATAGTCATTCCCATCAAATAAAAATTTTATTGGAAGTTTAAGACTTCAGGAATGAATTGGCAATACCTCTTTATTATAGCAAAAATGATGTAAGAGAGCACAATTCTAACTTCTTTCCAAGTCCATTGAAATCTATAAAAATATGACTCAATTTTTTTTTTTTTTTTTACTGTTTAAATAGCTACTCTAGTACAATATGATAGCATAACTAAGTATCAGGGACAATATCTTCTAAGAGATTCTTCTTTGCACGAAGCAGGTTAACATATCAAAGATTCTTATCACACATATCAGTTCTCTGCTATTGTTTCCAAGCTGACAATTTCAGGTATTGCTGCTACTTCAAGCTTATTAATGTTTATCAACATCCTGTCCAAACATTTTACTGTAAAACATTCAGGTATGGTTTGGCCCTCATGTCAGTCTGACATCAGAACCACATCTCTTATATGCTTCAGAAGATGAGAAAATGGTTTGAAACACTGCTAAACTAAAGGCAGTGGAAAGGAAAGGGTTTTACTCAAGGTCTTTATTTACTGTGAAGGTGAATGTGATAATTATTGAGTCATGGTAGCGATTTCTAACAGAGTTGTTAATAACTGGTAGCTGGGTGAAAAGTAGCATCATTTTGGTTTATACTAGCAGTGTCTGAAATGAGGTCATGCACATTTCTTGCCCCTTTTTACCTTAACATCCATCCCGGACTAAGACAAATAGCAACAGAGTGAGTAAAGAAGCAAACTCAACTTCCTACATGAAAATTTCAGACAGATACAGAGCTAGCTATCAGAGTCTTCACCCAGACTTCTTGCCCCATGATTTCAGTGGAAATGTTTGCAATATTAATGCCATAAAAATCTCTAATTTCTCTTAACTCAAGCAGTTTGGACTAATACAGCCTCCACTGAAGCTGAAGAAGTGAATTATTAAGCTGTGTCTCCAGGACGTCACTTATCTGTACTCTATGCCCAGTTATTACACATTTAACTGAGACTATCAGAACTTTTGACTTCTCTGCTTTGCCAAGTTGTCACACATATAAACTGGTTTAAGCCGTAAAAATTATTCTATAAAATTTGCTTTAAGCATTTAAAAAACATTAAAAAGACCTTTTAAGGACTTTTTAACAATTCCAACTCACTTAGAAAGAGCGTTTTTCTTTTCTTTCTTCTGTATTGCAAGTAAATGATCCAGACTGATAGCTTAAAAATGAGTCTCAGTTTCTAGTCAGAGTTCTCAAAATCTGTATTCAAGTGGCCTATTCAGATATATACTTCATCAAAACCAAAGTCAGCCTGATACTTTAGATTGGTTTCTGTAGACAGAAATATTTGGTTTTACATCATATGAATGAGCAATCATATTATGAAGCATGGTCCCTTCCATCCTACATGATTCCTCAGTGGATCCATGGATGGTCAGAAAATAACTATTTCCAAATCTTGTTTTATCCACAAGTGAAAAATTTTATATAAGAAACTTCATCCTGTAACTTGCGCAACCAACTATTCTTATTTGTCAGCAAAAAAAGGTTTCCATATTCAGTTATTTCTTATACACTACACGAAAATCATATGGATTTCCTTTGGTCAGTCACCTTAGTAAGTCACTAAGTGTTGAATAAGTTTGCTTTACTGATGAAACTTTGCCCCAAAACACTGTGCACAGAGCATGTGTTTTGAATTGTCTGTATATGCATAGTAATAGAATGTTCCTTCATTCCTAATCAAAACACATACTAGTACATTTCAGGACACTTTTCTTCTTAGCCAGCCTGTGATTTGATTTATGTTTAACTAAACATTCTTTTCTATAGGATTTCCAAATCAGTTCTGAGGAGGCAAACATCTCTTCATTCTTCAGAAATGTGTGAATTATTTAGGAATGTGTGCATCCAGAAGATTATGTGTGCTTTCCATGCCTGAATAATATAAACCAGAAAATTCAACATGAAATGTTCCTCCTTATTACCCTCCAGCCCTTAGGTAATGTAATGGTTTTCTGAATCCTGGACACTCCAGGAGAAGTTCAGTTGTTCTCATTCATCCTGGGGCTGACTGAGCTTTCTCTAAATCCTAGGATTCAGTATACACCTTTAGTGCCTGGCTCTCACTGCTGCTCCCTGCAGCCAGCAGGAAGTGGTGGGCAGCAGAACCACCAAGTTTTTAGGTGGGGATTGACTCAGGCTCTGTAAAGAAACTGAGCCTAAATGGAAAATTTCAATTAAAAAACAAGGGCTGTAAACAGTCATCTCTAAATCCTAAAGGAGAGAGATATTAGAGCTTAGTCCCTAACAAAGCACACTGACTTGCTGTGCCATGAAGCTGATCTGCAAACAAGTTTCTTTAGCTTCTGTGTATCATTAATTGGCCTGTGCACTGGACTACATTTTGAGTAAAAGGGGGAGTTTTGTCATTAATGCTGTGGATTGGTATACAGTAAACACATTTCCGAACTCTGCCACAGGCACCTTATGATACAAATTGAATGTTATTCAGTTTATTTCCCCCCTCATTCCCCAAATAAGGGACAATATTATCAAGATGCTGCAAACCTCAGTTCTCTGTTGTTACTACAGACAGATATTATGGAGATGAATCACAGTAAGGAAACAGACAGTGCAAATATCATTACCATGAAGAAATATCCTGTGAATGTGAATTTTGTTCATCTAACAGTAAATCAGCAATCTGTAATGTTTTCAGCAGTTGGCTATTTGGTAGTAAAACATCAGGCCTACGATATGGGCAGATGCCTCTATAGCTATTTTTTCATGCAGATGAGATCAGGATTTGGCCTGTACATTGAAGTTGCCCTGATGACTTCTAAAAATAATCCAGGCATAGATTGCAAAGGATAAATGGTATGCTGAAATACTAGTTCATCTATGAAATTTTTTTCTTTTTTTGAAGACTTGGAAGAGCATTTCCCACACTGTCTGCCTTTTCTATTTCAGCCCCCCAATTCAGTCTACAAGAATCAGTGGTGAATAAAATAATATGCCACATGACCTGAAGGCAGAGTTTAACTTAGTTATGGCCTGTTTACAATGCTGGCTGCAAAAGTCAACCTTCTCCTACTATTCCATAATGAATGTGTCAACCCTCCCCTACTATTCCATAATTCCGAAGTGACCACTTTTACTCAGACTATGGAAAAGTGATACTTTTCAAAGCATTGATCCAAACAGAGATCTGCAAGCCATGTTGTGGGCAACAGCATGCTGTGCCCTTTCATGAGTGCTTATGATAACAGTACGTTTTGTTCTTGCCATCACTTTTGGCAGAAGATTTGCCTTTTTGACGTTGAAAATAACTACTACAGCAGTATTTGAGTGATATGAGTGTCTGGGCTTTGCATTGTACCTCAGTGTGAGAACTTATGCTGCCTCTGAAGATCTCATGTTATTCACACAATAGGGAGGGCCTGTTATGAACATCAAAACTTCACAATTCTAAGTGGATTTGAGATTTTACCATCTTGTAAAGATGATGCAGCAACTTCGATTAATTCATCCATTTCTATTAATGCTCATTTTTTGTAACATGGATAAGCAAGCCAGGCTGTGGTCTTCCTCTTCTATGTTCTTGCTCCCTCCTAATTGTTTTGTAAGATGGTATTTTCACCCTTCAAGGGCCTCCCACAGCCTTTGTCTAGCTTGTTTTTGCAGAGTGTTAAAAGTATTAGGGGATAGGGAGCCACAATGTCCCTGAAAGCAGCTGGAAAGGTAAAATGACTGGGGTCAGGAGGCAGGCAGGTTTTGATTCTGATTCACGGATATGTTTTGGAGAGTCTGTGCACATTAGATATTTTCACCATTTTTCAGTAGCTTTGGGAGGCATCAGAGCTTGAGTTATTCAGTTTCTGAAGATGCCACGTGTAGTGACAGGCTTCCTGGTAAACTTACACAGAAAATATTCTCTTCCTTCCTGAGAGTGAGCAAGAGGAGATGATAGAAGGGAACGTCATTAGGGTAGACAAGGTAGAGACAAGCAGGGTCTTTCCAGAGGACCTAGTTTATAGAATATAAATTCACACTCAGTTACTCTTAAAATGTTCCTTGGAGCATGCATTATGTCTAACTTGGGTGTTGCAAGCTGTGGAAGTTTTTTCGGTCTCACTGTGATGGCATCAGAATGATCAAATCCAGTATCCAGATAAAAAATCTCTATTCCTTAGTCTGGGTGAATTGCATATGGGAGGCAAAAGAAGGCAGCTTGCAATTCAGGATAATATTGAAAGATTATATGAGTGTGTTCAGCCAGCATGCATTTGGCCTGGAGGAAATAAAACAAGTTAATTCCATTAGAATCATGAAGGGACTTCTGAAGCTGTTGACAATTGTTTTCAAACACTTATAAATAAAGAAAGTGTAAATCCAGTGGTTGCGTGATGAGAAAAATATTTTAATGGGTGCCTAGGCATCAGTGTAGAGTCTCTAATGAGTAGCACATCAGGCTACAGCTGAATTTTCACAAAGCTAAGTTTTTAATTATTATGAAAATATAGTGCTTCAAATAGCTGTGTATGTTCGCTAAGTAGCTAAATCTGGACTAAGTTTGTGTGACTGGCCAGAGCAAAAGGTCATTGCTTTGGACTGACAGCCTAAAACTTCAGTGATCTTCACTAAGTTGTGTATAGAATAAAAGCTTACTACTGTTCTTCCCACTGAAGCCCAGCCAGGAACAACAGCAGAAGGCATAGTGCTGATGTCATTGTCTGGAGCTGTTAGGTCCACATTTATCAAACCAGACGTGCCATGGAGGCTAAATAACGGGTTGCAAGCATTGAGGGCTCTAAATCTTAAAAGCTTCATACTGTTTTGATAGCTTTAAATAAAAATCCACTTAAACTGGCAGTGAACCTAGAGAAAATCCTCTACTCTGACTACACTTGCATCTATGTTACTCTTTTCCAGCAGCATAAAAAGGTATGTGGATTCATGTCCTGTGAATGCATGGAGATGGGATTTCTAGCCATACCTCTGGTAGTAACAGAGGTAGTAAGTCTGTTTGAAAACAAGTATTTGTTCTAAGCATGAGACATAGAGAGCATTTGATGTTAACCTGGATATGCACTGCTTGAAAGACTATTGGTACAAATGAGCTGTTCTTAAATCCCAAGTGCACCAAAAGATAACCGATGTACACAGATGAATATCAGTGTATGGTTGGAAAGAAAGCAGCTGGCCAATTTTTATTTTGAAGTTCTATCCATTGAAGAAATAGTTTATAGCTTATGCATAACATTGTTTCCATTGTTGAACAGATTTTTATTTTCATTTTCTACAAATCTGCCTTTGATTATCTCTCTACAGGAAGGAAATGCTTTGTCCTTATCACAGAACAGCAAAAATGTAGGGTTTTCTTCTCATTCCTTTACAGTTTCTAAATGACATAGAATGGTTAATGACAAAATCCTTGTACTATTAAACATACTATACATATTGCAAACTTCTTGCATAATCTTGTTGGGTTGCTCTGTGTGGCATGGTCAGTCACCTGCAATGCAGCTACAAATCTCTGAAGTAAAGTCAAGCAATTTATCCTACAGATTACTCCTGGGAAAGGTGAGTAACTGCAGTGTTAAATTTACATTGGACTAAGTACATGTATGTATCACTTTTCCTTAAGAGTTATTTGCTTACAGCTCACGTAACAAACTTTGAAAATTTTAGCCCTAATGCTACTGAGATAAGTATGCAACATATGTAGCTTTATTTAAATAGGGCTCTAAAATGTCATCTTATGCTAAGGAATTATCTCTTTTCTCTTGCCTAAAAGATATGTGCAGATTTCATTGTTGAAATTTCAGTTAAGCTAGAAATTTTAATGAGATGTGGTTTAGAACAATAAAAATAAACTTCTCCTACATAAAGAGTGTGCATTAAGAGTCATTGACTCTTAACATGCTCATCCAAATCTTGTCCTCTTAATTCTGAATAGAGAATACCACTTTAGGCAACACCATCCCATAACTCTAATATAAAGCATAGGCAAAACTTTAAGAACATTTTGTTGTGGAAATGGAGGGCAGTCTTATTTTTCCATATAAGTAACAGGTGAGACAGTGTGTAAGTCTGGTTCTTTCGGAGAGCACAGGCATTCTGTGTCAGGCAGATATAAGCTGTTAATGACATACATTTTTCATTTCCCTTCGTCACTTTACGTTCTGAGAACTATTATTGGAGTAGCATCGCACATTGCAATGTGATTCATGCAAAATGAAGACCTGATAGAATGAGGACTAAGAATTAGATACATATTTCAATTACATTACTTTCCTCTAGTGTGGCATCAACATTTGTCTTCAGAGCATTTGAATTACAGTCATTATTTAAGCTTGTAATACATCCTCATGATCTTTTTCTCCTAAAATTGGTACAACTAATGAAGACTGAATCTTTAGCAACATAAAGAATTTCTCTAAAATGGCAACATTACCCTATTGAGAAACTTTAAATCTTGTTTAAATGAGCATAACAAGCACATTTTTAAGGCCACTTTTATGGAACAAGTGATGCCTAATGGACAGCCACACTCATCATTCTGTGTGAGATCATTTTTATAAGTATCATTATAATGCTCTGAGATAACCAACTAACACTTTAATCTTACAAATCAGACATATTCTGGCTACTGTGATGGAAATCTTCAACCACCCTCCAAAACATCTTAGAATTGTAGGAATAAAACGCAATTGTGAAATCAAGTTCCTTAAACTTAACTAGGTGTCAGATTCATGTGGGACCCTTTTAGAATTCTAATACACAATTTAAAGAAAGAATAAAGTAATTTTTCAGCTTCTAACATCACAGATTGATATTACTGCTGTATCTCTTAAAAAAAAAATTGACTTTTAGTGTCAATTGGTAGGAAAGAGACTGATGTTTTCAGGGGTGTTTTTCCCCAAAATAACTCTTCGGGATATAGGGAATGTCTCTGAAGAGCTCTCAATTTCTTTTACCCTTTTAGTGTCCTAAAGAATGAAAATGTTTTTAAAAATTAAGCGTACTAGAGCACCTTCCATAATACCATCATTCTGTGGCTTTTAAGCAGCATCAGATATTGGAAGAGATGGAATTATTAGAATATCACAAGGAAATGCAAGAGAGGGCAGTGGCTCCACTGTGCAGCCCCAAAATCAACCTCACTGGTGCTTCCAGTCTTAGCCCAAGTCTATCAGTAGGCCAAGTACGTGGTTTTCTTTCAGAAGCGTAGCATAAGTGTTTCCAGAGAAATTCAAGCAAGCGTGAAGTTTCCAAGCCAAGTTCTATTGCTGCTCTGCAAATTTACAATTCTGAGAAAGTATTCTACTTAAATGGAAAAACAAACAGATTCCCCCAGTTGTAGCCCCTTCTTCCACGAGCACAGACATGTGGCATAGGAAGTTTTTTTAAGCTGACATGGGACCCTAATGCTAACACTTGTCCTCTCTGTCTGAAGGACTCTTACAAGAATACTTTTGATCATTATTTGGTAAAAATCATTAAACCCAGGCAGTTTGTTTTGGCTGAGTTTGAGACTGATTCAATCCATTTTGAGCTATTTTGTAGTGGTTTCATTATCCAAACTTGTATGCATCTTCTGGGCTCAGAAAATGTTGGCATGAGTGCAGGGTTCTTAGTTTCAAAAGTACTAAAACATCTTACCCTTTCACCAGGATTTTATTTCTCTCATTACACCATACAAAAAGAAGCAAGAGCTCTTCATGCTGCTGCCAAATTTTACTCTCTTAATAATAACAAGAAGTAAATGAAACAAACAATACAGAATGGGTCATTTTTATTCTACCTAGCATATGTACATGTGTTTGAAAAAGGATGACAAGACAACACTGACTTTCTTCTAAAAAATCTGTCAAAGTGCCAAAAGTCAATTTCTATTTCAAGGCCTTTGTAAAGAAAGAGTGATTATAGATGATGATAAACATAGCAGAAATATTAAAGAGTGAAAATACAAGTACTTAAAATAGCTTGGTCTGTTATTTGGTTGCCATATCATCTGTATGCAAATGGTGGGATATCGTTGACAGGATAGGAAAAATATTCACAGTCTTACAATGAATAATGAAAAATGTGTTTAAAATTAGTTTCTATGCAGCTGAAGATTAAATAAGATAAGAATAATATATACTTATGTCACTACAAGATTTACAAAAATCTGTGGCATGTTGTAAGCAAAGGCAACAACTATTTACTGGGCTACAATGCTACAGATTTTTAGTATAGATTTGGGGATTTTTTAATTTGTCATAGTCTATGCCATTCAGATTGATGAACTGAGCCATCCACCTATCTTCTGAAATTTCATTCCCACACAAGAGTACTTCATCTTCTATTGTTGTGCGAAATACTTTGTGGTACCACGGAATCAAAGAATATCCTGAGTTGGAAGGGACCCATAAGGACCATCCAGTCCAACTCCTGGCCCTGCAGAGACCCATCCCCAAGCATCACACCATGGGCCCAAGAGCATTGTCCAAATGGCTTCTTGAACTCTGTCAGGCTGATGCTGTGACCACTTCCCTGGGGAGCCTGTTCCAGTGCCCAGACACCCTCTGAGTAAAGAAACTTTTTTCTAATGTCCAACGTAAATCTCCCCTGACACAACTTCAGGCCATTCCCTTGGATCCTGTCACTGGTCACCACAGAGAAGATGTCAGTGCGTGCTCCTGCTCTTCCCCTCATGAAGAAGTTGTAACTGCAGTGAGGTCTCCCCTCAGTCTCCTCTTCTCAGGCTGAACAGACCAAGTGCCCTCAGCTGCTCCTCACACGGCTTCCCCTCAAGGCCCTTCACCATCTTCTTCCCCTCCTTTGGACACCCTCTAATAGTTTAATGTCTTTCTTACATTGTGACACCCAAACCTGCCTCCAGTACTCACGATGAGGCCGCACCAGTGCAGAACAGAGTGGGACAATCCCCTCCCTTGCCCGGCTGGAGATGCTGTGCCCAATGTCTCCCAGGGCAGGGTTGGCCCTCCTGGCTGCCAGGGCACCGCTGACTCATATGCCACTTGCCATTGACCAGGACCTCCAGGTCCCTTTCCGTGGCACTGCTTTCCAGCATCTCATGCCCCATTCTGTCCATACATCCAGGATTGCTCATTCCAGGTGCAGAATCTGGAACTTTTCCTCATTGAACTTCATATGGTTGGTGATTGCCCAGCCCTCTAGTTTGTTGAGGTCTCTCTGCAGGGCCTTCCAGTCCTGCCCCCAAGTCATTTATGAAGATGTTCAAGAGCACAGGGCTGGGGATCCCTGTGGAACCCTGCTAGTGACAGGTCACTAGTCTGATGTCATCCCATTCGCTAAAACCTTTTGTGCCCGACCCATGAGCCAGTTGCTCACCCATCCCATGATGTGTTTATACAGCTGTGTGGACATATTGTCCAGAAGAATCCTGTGAGACACAGTTGAAAGCTTTACTGAAATCAAAAAAGATTACAACTGGCTTCCCTTGATCACCTAGGTGGGTTATCTTGTCATAAATCAGGTTTGACAAGCAGGACTTTCCTCTCATGAAGCCATGCTCTCTGTCACCAGTGACTGCATTGTCTTTTAAGTTTTTTTAAATGTCTCTAAGAATAATCTTCTCCATAACTTTACTAGGCACTATAGCAGGACTGACAGGCCTTTAGCCTCCTCCTTTTTACTCTCCTTGAAAATTGGGACAATGTTTGACAGCTTTCAGTCAGCTAGGACCTCTCCAGATTCCCAAGATTGCTTAAAAATCATCAAGAGAGGTTTTGAGAGGAAACCAAACAGATGACTCTTGATATTCAGATGTTGGTTTGAGTTCTTGACTCAAGTTTGACCTAGCGGGTACAAAGTACTGTTTCTAACTTAGGTGAACGTGAGTTAATTTTTTAATAAAATGCTCATTTTAAGTCCTGGTTCCAGCTAGAGCAGTAGAAAATTTGTTTTTCATTACAATCTAAAATTTGAAGGGAACAAAAATGTGAAGCATTTTTGAAAAATATAGATTTGAGGAGTGTGGGCATTGCTGGCAAATATTTAGCTCAGTATTTCTGAAAATATTAATTCATAATTCAATCAGACAATTATTTCAATGGATTTCTTTACACGGTCTATGAATACTGTCCAATCTATCTGTAAGACTGTCCAATTTATTCAAAATTCCTGTTTCAAATGGACCTGTTACCACATAGCCATGCTTTCCACAAGAATGGCTGTTCATCCTGATTTATACCATCATCAACAGCAATAAATACACAGCAAAGGGTGGAAGATAATTTTACCAAACATATATTAACTTGCAATTATTTATGGCTATCTATAATTAATAATTGATAATTAATTTGTCCCTTGTGGGTTTAGGTGACCTCCAGCTCACCCTTTAGAGTTTTATGCTGTGTATGAATCAGTATGCTTGCATTTTGAAGCAATATAAATTTTTGACATGCAAATTGTTTTGAGGAAATAAATTCCATAATTTTGATACTTGCTGCTGTCCATTTTGCATCTTTTCAGATTATAATATGATTTGATGGCTTTTCGTTCCCATGTTATGAAAACCAGACTGTTTTCTGTCATGCTTTCTGTGCTGAGATTTGGAGGATTTCTCATTTCTTGTCCCAGTGGTCTCTTTTCGTGGCTGAAGAGACCTTGTGATCGAAAAGGTTTATTGATCACTCATTCCATGGCAGCTTCTTAGGTCTTTGTCACCCTTGTATCCTTTCTCTGAATTCTTTTCAATTCTCTCACCACTGTTAAGATGTGAAGCCCCTGTAGTCAAGATGGGGCTGCACTATGGACTCAGTCACACAGTGAAACATTTTCTTTTTTCACTCTGTCTGTGCCTTCCCCTTTTAACTACTACTACTCAGACTGTTTCCACGGCTGCTACTGAATTATTCATAGAAACATAAATTATAAAGCTGTGATATTTTTCTTGAATAGTAATCTCTAATTCAGAGCATGTCATGAATTATCCATGTGTGTGTGAGAGAGTGTGTGTGTGTAGGTAGCTACTTTAGGTATTTAGGATATATTTGGTTATTTTTCTTCTTTCTACATGCATCTATTATCACTGATTTTCCTAAAGCATTGTACCCCATTATCACATACATATACTAATTTGCTCAAATGTTGAGTAAATTGAGATTTTTTTATTTATTTTAAAATAATTAGCATTGAATTGGTTGTTTTCTTACTTTATCTAGCATTAATTAACTTATATCATGTGGAATAAGAATAAGTTAATTCTATCTTTTTTCAGAGTGACTTTGTCTTGAGGAATAAAAACATGAAGAATTTAACCTAACATACAATCGACCGTTACTAGGAAAAAACTTTTAATGATATACAACGCTTTTTTAGATTTGAAAACCAAGAAAAATTCTTAGTACAGTTTAAACAATTCCTTCAAAGTCTTTCCTGCTTAGTAAAATCAGTGTTATTTTTCTGCACTGCCTTTTCTTTCTGCCTTAAGTCATTACAAGATAGGCTTGTATGTTAATTGGTACAGGAGCCCTCTATGTCATAAAAGGCAGAATGAAAATGTAGAGGAAATTCTTTAGTATTGTAGTCTCAGATTCATTAGTTAAGTTCCTAAGTTCATTTATGATTCAGTATGGTTTGTATCTACCTGAATAACAGTCCTCAAAAAGACAATTTTCACCATGACAGTGAGAATAACATTGTTATTTATTCCATAAAGCGACGAGCATATGCAGTGATTAATATATATTCAGAATATAAAATATTTAGGCAATGAAATTAATGCTGACTTTTGTCTTTGGTTGAAGTTTGGGGTATTTTTAGTTGTTTCCATTTCAATTACTTCCTTCTAGAAATTGTAATCAAATTACTTAAATGCTAGCACACTTGTCATATGTTTGATCAAAGCAGCACAAGGAGCAATGCATGAAATAACATCTAGATCTTTTGATGGGAATTTTGATTACTTGGCTGTGTACTCAGAATTAAGAAGAAAAGGTATACAAGGCTACAATTTCACATATTATTACTGCCACAAAACAATTTGAAGAATTAAAAATACCTAGAGAACTTCTATACTAATAAAATGGCTTTAGGAGTATGATATAGTTCATGGAAAAGATGTTAATTCATGATGGATGTCAAAAGAAATTACTGTGACAAAGTGTTTATTACACTATAGGGTAAATTTACAGTTTCAACTGCAGAGCACAACATATTACAGGCTGCCCAGAGTGGTGGTGGCTGTCCAATCCCTGGAAAAATTCAAGGTCAGTTTGGACAGGGCTCTGAGCATCCTGATCTAGTTGAAAATTTCCCTGCACATTGCAGGGGAGTTAGACTAGAAGGCCTTTAAATGTCCCTTCCAACCCAGGCCACTCTGTGATTATTTACATGCTAAAAGATAAAAATTGTTCACTGAAATGGGCCAACATGGGAGTCCACAGTCTGTGGCCATCAGATGGGATGAGAATCCTGCATCCTGAGCCAAGGCACAGTGTAGGCTGCAGTACTTAAGGAGCCAGACTCACGTTTTGCTTCTGCTACTCTTTCTGATACAAAGCCACAAAACAGGTGTCCAGGTCAGCCCTATTATGAACTGGAGAGATCGCTTCTTGTAGGAGGAGAAATTTGGGATCATTACAGTGCTGTAATGTCACATGCTTAGGTAAGCAAATCTGCATGTTCCTCTGGATCAGCTAAGGTCTTCAGCAGGAGTGCTAAAACAGCTGAAAGAGAGGCAATTTATGAAGTCCAAGCTGCTACCCAGAGACTCAAGTGGAATTATTCCAAGGTGCTGCTCTTCAGTAAAGTGTGGGTGTTTCGTAGGTAGTTTGGAAAGCAGGAGTCTAGCTGGAGGTCTGGCAAATTTTATTAATCTCAGCAGTTTTGTAAATCTCATTATTGGAACCACGACCTTTATGAAAGTGGTGCTTTTCAACCATTCCTAACTTGGTCTTTAACATTCACTTAAATGTTTTCTATTTAATCTCAAACATTTTAACTTGCCATAATCTTTCAGACAGGCTTCATTTGAAGTGTAGCTAGAAAATTGCTTTGTAGGTAGGATGTGGAAAAAAAATGGATCATAGCAGCTGTAATGTTTCCTTTTAAAATCAGCTTTTTAAAAGTAACTTGGATCTATTTTTCAAAGAAAACAATGACGATTTTCTCTTGGTCACATTCCAGAAGAGTGCATTTGATGCTCAAAGAGTGTATTTGATACCTTTTTTAAATGGTAGAGAAAGCCCAAAATTTAGTTTGGAATGGAAACCTCAGGAATATCACCCTCAAAAGGGATGATGCTACTGTTGCTGCTGATTGTCATCCTAGTGCACATTTTGTTATAATATAAACTGAGGGGAATGGATACAGATGCAGAGGAAAGATTTAAAGAGCATTTAGAGATAACCTCTGGACGAAAGAACTGTCACAACTTAGGTGAAGGAGTTAAAACAAACAAACAAAAAAACAACTAAAAAATCAACAAGTTTTACAAATTTTTTATGGCAAAGATGGAGTGGATGCAATAAAAGAAAGTGAAAAACAGTCTGGCATGAGTCACAGGTGAAACAAATAGTGCAACTGCAAGTATTAATTGGATTATTATCCTTCACAAGTTATAATATATTTTTTTGACATAAAGTGAAAAACCAGAACATAGTGAAAACAAAAGCTTTTTATTCAGCATTTTATATGGAATATTTTCTATTGGCACATATTAATATCTAGAGGTTTGTCAATCAAATGAGAGGTTTGGCAACCTAGGTAGCAAAAATGAATCAGCAGAAGAAACTTCTTCGGTATGTAAGAGATATAACATATATTATGCGCCTTAATTCCCAAATGCTGGAAATAATATTTGCCGTGGATTAACGCAAAACCTTCTAGCTGATTGGTTGAAACAGTATAGATGAGGCAATCTCATGGGCTTCTCCTTCTGTAAGTAACATACAAAAGCACAGATGTGTTGCTGGATTCTGAGCAGTGACAACATGAGAATGTGCATCTTCATTGTGTGGTGAATCTATATCAGTAAAATAGCACAGCATCAAAATAAATATTTTATCAACCCTAAGACTTTAAAGATTTCTTTCGTCTTTGATTCCTTTCGGCAGCAGATATCAACTGGAATTCTAATAATGAAAAAGCATTATCACGATTGTTTGAAGTGACTCAGCACTCTACAGCCTTTAAGAAATATATTCTTATTTTGGGTCAACTATGGCTTTTCTTTTGTTTTTTTTTTTTTTTTCATTCTATGAAATGTAGGTAAGAAATAGTAAATTCACTGGTTGAGAGGACAATATGAATTATAGAACCAGAAAATAATTTAGGTTGCACAGGAAATTTGCAGGTCTCTTTCTCTAGCCCTGTTCAATAAAACGTAACTTCAATGTTAGATCAAGCCACACAACTCCTTAATACCTTCTGTTATTAGATAGAAATAGGAAAGGAATTATGGAAAAAGCAAAGAACAACAAAATATCTCCAGGCCATTTCCCCTTTTATGTGCTCCTTGTTTTAAATGGAGGTTTCAGACAAGTTCCCATCTTGGATAGCTGCAAAACTCCGTGACAGCAGACTCAATAGCTGAAAGAGGACCATTGCCATCACTTAATCTCATCATATGTGTAACACAAGCAGTGGGTCTTTCCTGACTTATTTATTCAGACCTACTACTTGGTGCTTATCTGTGGGAGGAAAAAAAGGCACAATATTACTTAATTGAACTAGTTAGGCATATTGAAGTACGATGGGAACTTAATCTCTTAATCACAAAGCTTCCTTTGATGCTGCTCCCTCCTACTTAAGGCTATATTCAATGAGGATTATCTGACAAAACTATTTTTAAAAAATTATTTTAACATTCTGTAGGCTACATGAAGTACAAACTGCGCACGTCTGACTGATCTTTAAGGCAGACCCTTCACACTTTATTTTCATAATGACCAATGCACACAAATGAAATCAAAGCCCTACAGCCCTCCAAATCAACTTGAAACAGAGAAACCTCACCTCCTCTGGGCAAGCAATAGGTTAGAAAAACCAATGTCCCTTCTGTGGGATGTGCTCCACCATTCAGGACCAGCCCTTCAACCCAGGCTTTCAGCATCCTCCTGAGTTGTGTCAGCATTCATGTTGAATGTCAGTGTTCGCCTGAGCCACAGGGTGATTTTTTCCAAGCACCTCCAAAGCCTGGTTGTTGGCCTGCATCCTGCCTGTGACCCAGGAGCCTCCCAGCCCTGACACAGATTGCCACCCCCCTCTTTGCTGAGCCTGTGGCTTCTCTCTGCATGTGAACGCTGGGCCGATCCCCAGAAACATGTAGATGTTTCTCCCCTCCTGCCACATGTTGCTGCCTGACCCAGAACAGGGCAGATGGGATAAGGCCAGCTTGTACCTTGCTCAACAACGTCTTTAGTACACCAGAACATATGGTGTGCATACAGCAAACCGAGCACAAACGAAACCTTTACACCGTCTGGCACAATGTGTGAGCACACGGAAACTCTGACATGAGCAAGAACATCTCTTTTAGTAACAATATTGGACTGCTTGTGGGATTGGCTTTGACAATAATGATTCAATCCAAAATTGCATTTTTTCCCCCCTCCTGAAAAAGTGTGGCAGTATTTGGAGCCAATATTAGGGTCCAGACTGTATCTGGGGGTGGAATGGTTAGAGAGAATAAGTCGCTCACTGTTCAGCATAGCACCTGGCAGTTCTGTCAATAAGCAATGAATACGAAAGATATTTGCTGCTACAAAGAATTATTCAATTACTGATTAAATTATTCAATCTAAATTTGAACCAGGTGCTTGTATTTGACAGTTCCACAACATGGGCCAAACTATTTCCAAGTCTATGCCTTCATTAGAAAGTAAGAAATCAAGTACAAAAGTTTTAAAACAAGGCTTTTAATTGTTCTTATATCTGCTATTTGCTAGTCATTTTGCACGAATAGAACTTTGAGAAAAATGCAATTAAGTAGAGAAAAAATTATATGGTAAGACTATGTGAAAGCAAATTCACTGTCCTATAAAACCTCCTAACTTCCATAAAATTTTATTTTCTCTAGTAGGACTGAAACCTGGTGCATAGTTATGTGATCAAATCTGCTCCAGTTCCAATGGTTGGAGAGGTTACCTTGTGCTAGTTGACTGCAAGGACATTTCAGGGCTGCCTTGTTTGCATATCTTAGGTGTGAGGAGAAATTTATGAGTCTATCTCATCTCCACTGTCATTTAAACTACTGCATTTTCACTCACAGCTGGGGCGCACCAACGCCACATTCTGGCAAGAGGATAACTCACTAAGGTGAAATAATTTAATTGCATGTGATGAAACATCTGTACTCCAAGATTATTTTTTGCCATAAAAAAGGAGCAGCAAGGTGCTGACAGCTGGTGCACTTCAGCCGGTGCACTTCTCTGCCACGTGGGAGAGCTAAGATCCAGTCTTGACATCATGGCTTACTTAAAATCATGTTTGGAAACTGAAACTGCTCCAAAAGACAGAAACAAGACAGCTGGTTTATAAAAAGCCAATCATTAGAGCAGGCAAGTTTGAACTACAAGATGTCTGACTCTCAGTTTCTCAGCTGAATAGACTACAACATGGATTTCATTTCTCAGATGCCAGGAGATGCTTACCAATTTGGATATAGCATCTCACCCTTTTCATAAATTCTTAGCCAAGGAGAGCATATAGCACAGGAATTCCCTTGAACTTGCAATTTGCAAATGGCTTGTGAGACCTGAGGAAACATAACCTGAGTTCAAAATTCAGAACACCATGTGAAAATAAAAGGAGATGTTGCACAAGATTGGAGAAGATTTACTTCGAAAGAAAAATTGTTCAGAAGGCAGAAAGAAGTCTTTCCCAACAAACATCAAAATATCAGACTTTATCAAGAGCTCTAATCCAGATTCTCTAAAAAATTATTTCAGTAATAAATGCTTTAGAAAAATCTAATTATGATATCAGTGAAAGTCAAAGTCAAAAAATTTATGTAGATATTTTTGAGAGAAAATAACAAACCAGTGAGATGAATTGGTGCTGGATCATGGAATAACCCTCCTGGGGTTCTTGAGCTCAAGACTGAATGTAATTCTGAATACATATCAGTCAAACACAGGAGACACAACAAAGAAAGAGGAAAAAGTAAGGGAATTTACGTGTAAGCTTTTGAGTGAAACATAAAATCTGTTTGCAAACAAGAGGATGAGCTGGGTTTTCCAGTGATCCCTTTTCACCTAATTGTTATGAAAGAAAAACAAAACAAAAACAAAGTATGAATCAGATCACTTCTTAGTAATGATTCTTTGAATGGAATGTTCTGTTAATCTGAGTATTTCTGTAATGCTGTCAAATCAGCCAGTCATATTTTCCTGGTACAGTTTGTCCTTTATTTACTTCTTACCCTTCTGGAAGTTTTCAATATTAAATTATACTTCCATTTGCATTAATGGAAATATTTTCATGAGGAAAGAACTGTGATCAATTAGACATTATTTGTCATGCTTGTTGTCTTGTTTTGCAGTTTGATTTACTCCTCTTCAGACAACAGGGCTGTTCCAAGAATTTGTGTTATGATCAGTCTTTCGAAAAGGTTATTACTTCACTGGGCAACTACTTCATTTACATACAATCTGAACTGACTGGCTGTGATATATCGAAGTGTCTGGGTAATATATTGCCTTTCTTGTTTTTTGACAAACGCCTTACCTCTTAGAAGGATTTTTCCAGGGAAGCAAGAGTAAAAAGAAGGTAAAGCTCTGACAACTGCAAACAAGTGCTGAAAAATATTGCAGAGAAATTTGTATTCCCTTTTTGTGCCTCTTCCCTCCGTGGTCTGCAGTTTATGTAACACAGTGTCAGATGGACTGTGGTCTGTAAAGACGATTGAACAGCTTGAGGCATGCCAAGGAAGAGTTCTTATTTCTTAACAAAAAAAAAAAAAAGGGCACAATAACAACAGAATAATTTTTTAAAAAAAGGTTTTCAGAAAATTTTTCCAAAGACACTCAAGTTTTATGGCATCTTGCCACAACAACCTCATGCAGTGCTACAGGTTGGGGACAGAGTGACTGGACAGCAGCCAGGCAGAAAGGGACCTGGGGATCCTGACTGACAGACAGTTGAACATGAACCTCTGTGTGCTCAGGTGGCCAAGAAGGCCAATGACATCCTGGCCTGTATCAGCAACAGCGTGGCCAGCAGCACCAGGGCAGTGATTGTCCCTCTGTACTCAGCACTGGTGAGGCTGCATCTCAAATCCTGTGTCCAGTTCCGGGCCTCCAATATAGGAAGGATATTGAGAGGCTGGAGTGTGTCCAGAGAAGGATAACAGAGCTGATGAAGGGTCTCGAGCACAAATCCTTTGAAGAGCTGCTGAAGGAGCTGGGGTTGTTCAGCCTGGAGAAAAGGAGGCTCAGGGGAGACCTTATCCCTTCTCTACAACTGCCTGAAAGGAGGCTGTAGCCAGGTAGGGTCAGTCTCTTCTCCCAGGCCACCAATGACAGGACAAGAGGACACCATCTTAAACTGTGCCGGGGAGGTTTAGGTTGGACATTGGGAAGAATCTCTTCACAGAAAGGGTGATTTGGCCTTGGAATGGGCTGCCCAGGGAGGTGGTGGAGGTAATGTCCTGGAGGTGTTTAAGGAAAGACTGAATGTGGCATTCAGTGCCATGGTCTATTCTTTTCCAAACTAGTTGATTCTGTGATCTAGAATTTTAGATGAAGAGAAAAGCCAAGTAATTCCACTTAATTTACACGGTACTATTGTTGGTAAAAAATGGACTTTTCACATTCAACGTAAGTCTTCTCAATAGCATAAACAAAATCAAATTTTGTCAGTTCAAGATGATGGGGCATATATTCATCCCATGGAAAAAAGCAACGAATCTATCTGACTGAAGTTAGGTGATTTGGGCTTATTGCTCCTTAGAGGCTAGGAAGGAAATCTTCATGGGGTGACTTTTCCTGGGAATGTTTTCCCCTTTGTGCTTGGCCCCAGTTTCTCCCTGATGCCCTCACACACCAGTATCAGCAGCAGTGGCAGCCACTGTCCAGCCCTTCCACAGCCTTTTGTCTCACCTGACTTTCCCCTGCACCCAGGAGTTGTGCCTGAGGAGGGTAACATGCAGCTCCTCTGGTCCCCGACCCTGGCAAAGAGAGAATTAGCCCCCTTAGATCAAACAGGGTGGATGTTATCATCTTCCTAAGCTCAGCTGCATAAGCAGAGCAGTAGCTGTGGGCTGCGTCCACTGCCTCTGCTCTGTTGTGGAGACTCAAGTCTTCAGCAGGAGGTACAGTTGTGTCAATAGAAGTCCCAAAAAGACCCAAAATGCAGCACACCACAGTTAAACTGCTTTCTCTGTCAAAAAGAAGCAGAAAAAAGTGTATCACTCCATTAAATAGGCCTGTGATATGGGAGCCACATCGGATGTGAGTTTACAAAATTTTGAGTTTTCTACACTGAATTTGAATTTTACCCCTCATTTAAATGTGAAAAGGCCATATGAAAATGATACAACACAGTTTCCTTGTGGTTTTCTAATCATAGTCAAACCTAAATTGTGCACTGATCTGCAGATGACTGTGTATTATCATCATGAATGGCTAAATAATACTTTCTACTACAAAACGTCTTCCTGGTTGTCCATCACCAATGACCAGTGGAGCCCAATGGCAGCCCAATTTATACGGACTGGAAGGCTCCTCCCAGGCTGAACTGAGTTCCCAGCCATGACAGGCAACCACAAGCTATGTAAACAAAGCATATTGTGGTGAAGAAGATATCCAACTCTGTATTTAGAAATTATCAAACCATAAAATGTGCTCAGGCCAATAATAGATAAAGGTAATACAGATGAAGGATTTATGGAAAAGTGGGTAAAGACACATTGTTAGTGTCTGATAATACGCAAAAGATATAGTCATATATTTGCCAGGTTCCTATGGGGTTCTTTTAAAGGTTCACACTTACTTCCTCCTTATATTGAATATTTTGCCTTCTTCATAGCTGTAACATCACAGTCTTATGTTACAAACATTCAATTTGTGATGGTTTTGGCATGTCTGCTTGATGCAGGATTAACAAATGAACAATATGAACTGAATCTGTATTTACATTGCTGGCAAATGTACCATATAATTTCAAAGGAAATCATAAGTTATACCATACTCAGTTCTTCTGCTACTTAATTATGTTTTTCCTTATTTCTTTGTTTAGATCATTGTTCAGAAAGCTGAGAGACACATGCATTTGAAAAGGCCTGAAGTTCATATTCCTGTTATCAAGAAGCAGCATCCACCCTTTGACTTCAGCCCCCAGGGGAAAAGAAGCTGCGTAACTCTAGCTTTGACCAAGTCATCCACTCTTAACATCTGTTCTAGGAGGGGAAGCTGTAAGATCTTTTTCACAGTTAAGCAAAGCAAGTATTGCAGTTGACACATAAAATTGAAATTCTGTTACAAAGGAAAGTTGCAGATTTGTCTCTGTTTAATTACTCGGACATAAGTTCACAACATGAACCACTTGCACAGATCCATTCACAAAACCAGGGCCTTTCTCAGGGGTGCATCCCACAGAAGCAGAGAAAACTGGTGTTTTGGACAAACAGCTGATGGCTCCTTTCCCTGCTGTGCCATCCCTGCTACTGCACAGCTTTTTCAACTGCAGCTGAACAACACTACAGGTTTGGCCTATGGGTTGATAATCAAAAAGATCAAGTTGTTTCAATCTTTGTCCTGTTTTAGATTCCATAGACATCTTATTACGGTGTCTCAGAAAGAGTTACTACACGTTTAGTTTCTATGTTCACATCTTCTGATTTCTTGTGAAGTTATTCATATTCCTGCAGAAAGTTTTTTCCTGAATACAACAATTTCAAGAAGACAGTCAGTATCTTATACGGTGAAAACTGTAATGGAAGCAAATATCAATCAAAAATATTTTTAATTTTATCATGTATGGTTTATTCAGCTAAGAACTCAGGCAGCTATTTCTGGCTTAAATTAATAAAATCACTCATAATTCTTGAGACTTCCAAAGATAGCCACAGTATGACACATTAAGGGGCCCAATCTCAGCACTGCATATGTATAGGTATAACTTTGTCCTGCTTAAGAATTCATCATCTAAACTGCTATCTTTTAGACTATTCCATTTCTCATGTGGTTTGGCATTCATAGATTTCATTAAAGCTTCTTTTTATCAAATTGTTTGGAGTTTCAAGGTAGAACTTCCCCTTTCATTAGGCTTGGGTGACAAGTAACACTAACATAATAGAAGATTTCCATCTATCACTCAAAGGGATTATTTTAGTTTATTCATCATAAGCATAGTGACTCTGATGTGGAAACCAATGTACTTGTATTAATTTAACAGCAATAATGCTAAGTATGGTGCTAATTACTAGCATATTAATACTTGTCTTAAGAGTTTTAATTCAAGTATCAATATCTGAGTGCATTAAGGTCACACTCTATATGTTGTGTCTCTGCCACCTTTCTTAAGAATCCAGAATACTTCTGACCTAGGAGCCCTACATCCAGTCCCTATCATATCTCTATCTCTATTGATGCATGTATATGCTGTGCACGACCCAAGTTTGGAATATTCATTTCTACATAATGCCACACCTTGTACATGGGTATATTCTTATGGAGAATAAAATTTATCACCCACTCATACTCTTACTTAAGTATAATTACCAATAAAATTTTGAAAAGACCATACAATAAAACTATTTGGCACAGTGCTTTGGAATAATGTCAAGAAATTCAGGAGAATCAAGAGGACAGACTTACAAGGACAGACCATTATGCAGAAGTCATGCCATTTCCTTCTTGTTTATGACAAGCTAAAACCAGGCTGCTTAGTCCTACACCTAAGAAATAAAATAATTTTTTTTAAAAAAAGCTCTGAAAAGAACAGTGAGTCTATTTTCCAGCTGTTTCATATTAGCCTTCTCAGATGACGGAAAAATGACTGCTTTAAAGAAAAGCTGTCATTTAAATATAATAATATAGTTTTTGTCAGAGGTAACAAATACATCCTGATTGCATTTCTGGTTGGATTGGCAACATGTTATTGGCAGACATGAACTTTAACCTGTGGTTGCTAGTGTCTTTTTGCAAAAGGAGCTTAAACTGGAGTTCATTCCCTGGATTTAGCTGATTGACCAAACATTGTGTGATTTACCTTATTAGGAAAGACGTCTGACAGCGGCGGCCCCATCAGCATTCCAGATGAGAGCCGTTTACCACTGACCAGCTTATGGAAATTACAATACAGAATTTAAAAAGACGAGGATTCCATTTCCAGTTTAAATGTCATTGCTTTATTTTAACTGCATCTTGGAAGAACAGTTTTACAGGGATAGCATAAAGGTCTTTTTCCTCCTATATTTAATTTATATATGTACAGACTTCTTCACACTTACAGTAAAAAAAAAAATAGATATAAGTACAACAGATTTAAAATTATTTAGGCTGATTCAAATTTTATGAGACCAATCTTTGGTTCTTTAATTGGGACATACATGTCTAAAATCTGATTGCAAAGAGCATGAGCAAAGACTATGCTTCTCTCAAAGAAAAAATCCAGTTGTCACAATGTTCTGCTAAGAGAATTTGAATAAGAATATATTCATAGTCAATAACCACCTTTTGCAAACTCCCAGCACATCAAAGTGAGGCAAATTTTGAGTAAGGTATTTCGGTAGTAGAACTTCATCACAGAAACATAAGTATAAATGTCACAAGGTTAAACATTAGCAGATTTTCTAGACAGATAGGAAAAAAAGTCTTTATTTAAGCACTCACATTTTTTTCAATTTTAACTGGGAATGAAGCCCAACTCAAGCTATTGGATTCATGGCACCCAAGATTCCTTCACGAGGGGAAGCAGAGCAGATCACACTGATCTCTTCTCAGTGGTGCCCAGTGACAGAACCCAAGGGAATGGCCTGAAGTTGTGTCAGGGGAGGTTTACATTGGATATCAGGAAAAGGTTCTTCACCCAGAGGGTGGCTGGACACTGGAACAGGCTCCCCAGGGAAATGGTCACAGCCCCAAGTGTAACAGGATTCAAGAAGTGTTTGGACAATGCTCTCAGGCACATGATGTGATTCTTGGGGCTGTCCTATGCAGGGCCAGGAGCTGGACTGGATGAGCCCTGTGGGTCCCTTCCAACTCAGGATATTCTGTGATTCCACTATTCTATGGTTTCTGATGGATTTTGAGAAGATTCTGAAGTGGGTTTTACCATCCTGAAACCCTGTCAAATCCAGGTTTGCTACTCAGCCCTTGGTTTAACACAGAACCATGATTTTGAGGCCAATTGAAGAGGTTGTTTTAACCGTCTTTCTGGACAAATCAGAAATTATTATTTTCCCGTGTCACTGAGACAACTCCACAATATGAGGTTTTTCTGCTCCTCATAACTCCAAGAACAAAGCAGGAGAGACAAAAGGGCACCTGTCCAGTTACTGACATGCAGTGGGTTTCAGGGATATTATACAGGTTCAGCTTTCAGAAAGGGCTCAACCTCCTTGTAAAATTAAGATGAAAGGAGATTAAGAGGGATACATCCCCAGAACAAGCTAGGATGTCCCATTGTGCCTGTGACAGGAAAGGTGTTAGAGGCCATTTTGGAATGGGGGAAAGGCAGCTATTTATCGAGCAGAAACAGCTCTGTAAAGAAATATGATCCCAAATGTGAAGATTACTGCCATAAATTCCCAGCCAAGTTCAGTTAACAAATGTGTGACCTAAATAAACCACATCCCTCCATCTTATTTTCTTCTTTCAGGTCCAGGACAATGGGGCCTATGTGGTGGGACCAGCATAAATTTTACTCTGTTTTTCATACAGAACTTAAGAAATACACAAGCCTTTTGCTCTAAAGGACAAGTCATGCGCTGAATGTTTTGGAAGGCAGTAATACTGTCAAATTTAATAACCAGAATTTAAAAGTGGTCTAGCTGTTTCTACTCAGAAAAAAAAATGGGGTATGGAACAATAAGTTTTATTGCATTCATAGATAATAAAGCAGAATTTTAAGGCGATGAACCCCAAATATGGGAAAGGGCCTGTTTCTTTTCTCTGATGCCCCTCAGCCAAGTAATGATTGAGTTTGTGCAGTATTACTTTTTCAGCATGAATCTTACAAGGATTTTAAGAAAAGATGAGAAAGGAACAGCAGAGGAGATAAATTTTATGATCACCAAAATGCCTGACCTGCTGATTTGGGGGATGACAGCCTTAGGGATGCACTGCTGTTCATCTGCTGCACCAGGCGCCAGCAGTGACACTGAGGGAGTGCAGTTCCTCCTCGTTATCCCATGAACCACATCAAGTGTTTTCTGTCTTCTGCCCCAAAGTTTTTTGTTCAGCTGCTCTCCTGCAGTGGGAGATTGCCTTGAGTCTTCCTGCAAGTCTTCATCAGCCTCAGCATTCCGCCGCCATTTGCCTCATCGGTGCGCGGACTGTCACAATCCCCTCGTGGGCCGTCCGTCATCTCCCGTGATGCAACTTCAGCTCAAAATGCTGAATCTGTGGAAGTCCAGATGTCCATATGGGCCGTGTCTTGTGTGACAGAGGCCTGCAGTCATCAGCAATTTCAGTAGCTTTCTGCTCAGCTGCTCTGAGCCACAGAGCTGGCCACAGCATCATTCCTGCATTCCCACTAGCACAAGGAGTTATAATGACCTCTCCTCCAGGACTTCAGCAACTCTCAGCTCCCTTTTAAAGAACTATAAAATGTATATGTTTATTTATTGTATCTTCTGGTGAAAAGTACGATGTATTTTATCTTATATTTCATTACTAAATTTTAGGCTTACAAAACTAAGCTCACTTCCCTGCCCTGCCCTGTTTTCTTTCTTTTGACTTTTTTTTTTTTTTTTTTTTTTTTTTTTTTTTTTTTTTTTTTTTTTTTTTTTTTTTTTTTTTGGCAGGGAAGCTCAGATCATGTTGAACTCAAAGGACAAAAACCACAAGAATGTAAGAAAATCATGACAATCTTTGCTTAAATCACAACTGTATGGTGCCAAAAAAATATTTGCTCCTGGTATTTATTCCCAATTGTCAAAATGATTACAAATTGCAGTCCATCTGAAACACATGGATTTAGTCACTGGCAGAAAGCAAAGCAAGAGCCCTGCAAGATGTTTGAAGCACATGACATTGACACTGAAGATTAGATCCTTGCATTGCCTCAAAAATTATTTCTATTCATTGCTTCTTCAAAGAAATAAGATGCTGATAAACTGGAGAATTAACTGACCTGCTATGCAAACAATATGAGTGACTCATTTAAACTAACATTTGACATTGGCTGGATTGGCTGGTTTTATTTGTCAGTAATCAACGAGAGATGAAACCAAAATGAAATTGATTGAAGACAAATATTGATAACTCTGCCTTACACCACCTTTTGTCCTGGAATGTCACAGTCATATAGGACATTAAATACCTGCTTGTTCTTTTTCTGTTTCCTCTGAATCAGAAACTGAGGTAATTCTGAAACAAAATATTATAGTTAAGGACTGTGGCAATTTTTAACATTGAGAAGGAACTCACATCTACGGTTTATTGCAAACCATTCCCAGACAGTTCAAATAATAATGCCAAGTGAGTGAAATTTCCAAACCAGCCCCCATGTAGGTATGCTTTTCTCTGTTTTCTGAGGAGACCTTTCTGATTAGTGCAGAGAACAAGGCACATCTTTATTTTTTATTTTGTGCAAGACTGGGCTGCCAGGCTGTGGCATGACCTGTGCCCGTGTTCAACCTGGTGGCAGGGACATGTCTCAGGACTGTGGCTTAACATGGAGAGCCCATCAGTCCAAACACCTTGGGTTTTAGTTCTTGAACTGAACAACTCACTATTCAATAACAGGACAACACTTTAAAAGGTTTTTATATTTAAGCACATATATGGGCCTCATGCCTTATTTCTGTAGGTGCAGTTAAGTATTCACCTCAAAGCTTGCTCCAAAGACATGGATTTAGAAACATTAGCTGTATAGGCATTGCAATAACAGAGTCCCTGAATCCTATCTGATTGCCTCCAGAGCTTTAATATTTTGCGTGCCAGCCTTTAGTGTTTGAGTAATCCCAGCACGTGGTTTATATAAATGACCCAGAGAAGCTTTACTGCATGGCATAGCAACTCTTTTTTTTCCACACAAGGCAAACAGCTGAAAAGGGTGACCCCCCACTTACTTTTGCATGAACTTTTGATATGAGCCTGGATCTCCAAGACAACAGAGAACTCTAAATATAATGAAAAAAATGTTTTCTGAATTTCCTTTTACCTTTTCTGCACTGTTCTGAAAAGTATATTCTTTCAATAAACAAAACTATAATCTTCCAGTGTGAAAATACTGCCACAGCAGTTAAGTAGATTTACCAGTGTCATGTATTCTCAAGAAGCATTCTCAGGGCCATAAGAAAAAATTGATTTCTCCCTTCCACTGTCTTGAGTTGCTCAATTAAGATTTGAAATATGTAGTCACAAAATAGCTTGGTTTTTTTTTACTGGGTATTTATCTTGCAAACATTCTTATATCAATGCTGAAAAACATTCTAAAGAAGAAAAATTTAAAGAAATTAGAAGTACTAATCTCAAATCCCTTCTCAACAGCAAAAATGCAAAATACAATTATTATTATTATTAATGATTGCACCAAAATCATTGAGAAAAGAAATCAATTGTGGTTTTTTGTTTCAGCAAATCCTTTCTTGCTGGTGATCATATGTCATATATTTTGAGTGCTCATTTAAAATCATGCTTGCTGCAAACCCATTTGAGCTTTCAGGTTTCTTGACTCATAAAATCAATTCAGTTGCATGAGATTGATTTCTAGTGAAGTGTGACTAATCAATCATATACTACTGCTTTTTGAGCTCATAGGTAAGAACACTAAAAAAAAAAATTGTAAAAACTATTTCTGAGAAAAAATTTTAGGCAACTTATAATTATGTGTGAAAAAATTGTATTCTTATTAATAACTTCATAATTATGTGAACACTCATGATCAAATTCTGGACTGTTGCAAATATGCAGAAATATTTTCATGTATACTCACATAAATATTCCCCTTTTATTGTCAGTGCTGTTTAAATAGCTTGATCTCATGGGTAGATCTGTTTAGTAAATCAATATTGCTTGAATCTCTAAAAATGCCATCAAGTTATATTCAACATGAAAAAATCGGTAAGAAAAAAAAAATCTACGCAAGCTAGCACTTATGGTTCTTTATTTTGCTGCCACTTAAATTTGAAGTGGCAATGTTTCATTAATAACGTTTTAGATTATCTATGACCATCAGGAGGTATTTGCATTTTCCCAGCAGAACACTCTGTAACATGGAAGTAGTACATGGCCTGTGAATACAGGGTAAGAAACAAGTACTTAATTTATGCTTTGCCCAAAGCAGAAACCAAAAACAAGAGTCAGGTTTACTTGCAAGAAGATACTGTAGACCTTTTAAGTCTCCATTTTGAGCTAGAACACTGTCTAAAAGCCAGCACAAAAGCAAAATTTAGGCAAAACTGCTGCGACACCACCTAGAAATTACTACTTTGTCTTTTCAGAGGAGGACTCCTATTCCTTTCTAATTCTTCCAGAAATAAATATGCAACTAGGGTAGCACAAGAAGATGGAATGCCAATGGCAGAGAAAGAAAAGTCAGAAACCTGAAATACTGGGAGACACTACCCTCATTCTCAAGAAAAATGACAAAACATAAAAGTAGTTGGTGACCTCCCCCTGCTGGCAGTGGAGAGACTCATCTGCCTCCCAGCTCTGATAATAGCTGTCCAAAATGTTACTGACAGCCGGAGGGGATACATCTGGGCCCCTGGTACGCATTCTCCTTCGTGCACAGATAAACGCACAGGCCACATTGAGCCTAAGCAGACCACAAGTGACTACAGTGCTCCAGCAGCGGCAAGTGTTGCTCTCATCAACCCTCCTGGGGAAAAAAAAACCAAAGCAGGGTTCACACAGGGACAAGCAAAGCCTGAGGGCCATGTCGTAATGTCAGCAGCAGGCTTTTGCTTTCCTTCATCACAGGATGACATTCTGCAGCTACTGAGGGAGGATGGGCTCTTCTGGAAAAAAGACAACAAAGAGTATCTTTGCACAGTTGTGAATGCAATGAATGATGTTTTAAATTAGGATTGAGGGGATCGAGAAAAAATTCCTCCTGGTAAGGATAAACAGGAGAGAAGCTTAAAAGGCAGTCGGACAAAGTTTTGTACAAAAGGATCAAAAGAAAAACTGAAGGTGCATCAGCCGCAAATCAGAAATGCCTTTATTCCAGTGCAAGAGACACAGGGACTAAATTTCTGAAATAGAAAGTCCTAATGTATAACCTAAACTAGGATTTAATTGGCAGAGAAAGTTTAATGGTTTAACTTTTTATGTCAGGAATACTAATGTGAAATAACCTAATTTCTCTAAACATGCTTGTTGGTTACTAACAGTTTCAGAAGTAATGGTCTTCAGCAGCAACACAAAAAAGGGAGTTAAAAGTGTAGAAAAAACCTGAGCATGCTGTGGGCTCTTCAGCATCAGGAATGTTTAGGAACATTTCCAACACCTGACAGGACTAGCAAAGACAAAACTAACTCTGTCAGAGGCAGTAAGTAGATGAGGTGAATTGCCAGCCAACAGTTATGTGATTTTCTGATCTCCATGATCTCCCAATGTGTGACTAGATTATTCATTGAAGCACCAGAAGTATTCAGCAAATAAGAATTACATTTGGTGAAAAAATTCCATGTCTGTTATTTTTTTGTTTTCCTGTCTGGAGGAAACTGAATTTACAAGATGGAAGGAGTCACATCATTCATGACCTGATTACACAGGGGGTGGGGCCCTGCCTAAAGCCAGACACAGTTCATGACAAGGGTCTGCTTTGTCTGCTTTAGGACAAGGCTTTTTGTTTGGTGTTTTTTTGTTTTTTCTTTTCACAATTATATCTTTCTACTGTATTAAATGACCAGAGAACCTGTACCTAGCCCTTCAGTCTCCCATGCTGTGTCTTTTTCAGATGGATCTTTTGACCAGCTGTTCTGTCTGGAGACGAGTATTGCAGTTGCAGCTGGTTTTGTCATCTAAAAAGATGCAGCATAGCAAAAGTTCTGGTTTCTCTCAATTTGTGTTTTCTGAGATGTAAAGTTTCATTTGAGAATTTCTGTTCAACTGCAGAATTGGCATAAAATGCTCTTTCAAGTTGTTTCGACGACTTGTGACTACAGTGTAATACTATAGTATAGTATAGACTAAAGAGTAACACTATGCTGTCATCATTTGCTCAACAGTGGAAAGATTTCTTTGCAGCTCAGATTAGTTTAGTGGTAAGGAGTGTCAAACTTTGCCCCAAGATCTTCAAAAGAAAATACTGTTTCTAAAGACACTGAGTAATTGACTTTAACAGTTTGCTTTCTGCAGAAGACATTAACTTCTACAGAAATGTGATAATCACCTCTGAAGCTTGCATATAATAATTACCAAATTGTGTGCTTGTAACACGAGTGAAAAGAAATGTTTAATGTGTCTGTGAGCTGCTATACAAGCACACAAGGCCAATCAGTCTTCTCAATTCTTCTATTTTTAATAATTGGTTTCATACTGCAGTATTTAAGCTAGCTGATCTTTTGATTTTTGAAACCATAAATGAATCTATGCCTTTTTTAAATCATGCTTAAATTCCTTCTCTACTCAGTATGAAAAAAATAATTTTATTTGAATCTATATTCCCTCACACTAGTTTAGAAATGTGTCCTCAAGATGATGATGACATATACTCCTATGCTGCTATTTCTCTGGCCCCAGAGCACTTTTGAGGCACTGGATGTTATGAAAATAGACTTAATCAGGATAGAGAAGGGGTGTTGTGCATGCTGACGACCTAGATAATAGTTGCATTTTGATTATTTCACTGGCACTGGGATTCAGCTCCATATGAAAGAGTGCAGCAACAGTTTGCTGTTCGAAACAGAAAAGGAGTATCCTGTACAGCCATTAAAAAAGCATCCTTCTGTACAAACAAATGTATCAGCAAACATAACAACAATTCAGGGTTTAGCGTGCAGAAAAAGCGCTTGTTGAATCTGAGTCAAAAAAAAAAAAAAAAAAAGACATTTTGTTATTGGAAATAATGTGTTATACTCAGTGATTAACAATTTAACAGAGGTCTCCCCACAGAGGGTAAGGTAAAGATATAACCAGTTAAGAACTTCTTAGGACAGTCTTCTATAAGGTCATACAAGTGTCATAAAAGTTAATTTATGAACTATCATACTCTTGAACCACAAAACCAAGAAGAAATAAACTTCACATTCTTAAAAATATGCTATAAATATTCTAGGAAATAAATACTGATAATTTTTAAAGATAGTCAGCATCCCAATAGCTTAATCAAGATGAATGCTAAATATCTGAGATGTCTTCTTTTGAAAACAATTTGTTCTCTAACTAGAGTCTCAGAAATATTTATCTCCAAGTTGTCTAATGTCTAATATATACTTTCATGGTATACCTCAGCTTCTAATGTTTTTATTCAAAATGTGAAAGCTAAGTCTCTCCAGCCCTATTTCCATGCCTCCCCTCAGATAATAAAAACTGAGATCACTTGCTAATATTAAAAATAAAACATCTCTATTCTTATGTCTATGCTACCATGTCATCTCCCTGCTCTTTCCTTATTTTCTGCAATGTAAAAAGGTTAGCTTTCTGTTTTAGAATATTGTTGATATTGTGTTATATTAAGAAGGCAACTGTTCCATGTAAAAGATTTAACTCAAACATTAATAATTTGGAAACTCCTCTTTCAATGTACTGCTAAATCTAATGTGGTCACTGGAGGAGGCACTTACAGCTGATAGCTCCTTCATAAGAAATATATTTCAAAATAACATGTGCATTGAGAGCCATTCGATTCTTGCCATGGCTCTTTCTCTCAGGCTGGACAGGAAAATATATGCAAGGGTTTAAGTTATGCCCACAGTAAGAAGGGGAGGCTATATATACATGCTTACACAAATTCCATGGCATTATAAATATTGTGTACCCGCGTACAAGGTTTGAATTTGGCCTGGGCACAATATGGAAGAGATACCTAAGACTAAAGTTGCATATTAAACTGTCTTGGTTTTACTTTACCATTCAGCACTAAAATCTCAAGACTGTCTTCCAGGGCCAGTGTCTTTGTTGTATACAGTACGCTGGGAGACAGTATAGAAGGAGTGGATGCAGAAACGCAAGTTGTGGAGCTATGTCCTAGGCAGGCTTTTGCCCCAGCAGACCCAATCCCACACATCACTTCCATGCACAGGGATTTCAACCAACTGACTGATCACTTCCCTCAGAGGATTTAAGAGAGTGTTGGATCCACCGGAAATTTTGGCAACAGTCCCACAGACTCAGATTGCCCAGGACTGGGTCCCTAATGAAGAATAGTACTAATGTTAATGTATTTTACCTATTTTACTACAAAGTTTTTAATTTTTGAATGAGGGATTCATATAAACATCCAGCTAGTGAACAGTTAGCCCAGCTTAACTGAAGTCAGTGAAGCTAAATTGATCTAAAGCAAAAGATCTTCATAAATTTAACCCAGCAAGAGGCATAAATCACCTGTATTTAAATTAAACATATTTATATGTGACAAGTAGAAGCAACGAGTTTAACTTACTTTTAAAGTTCTTTCTGTCTTTCTTTGGGAGATCTGCATTTTGTACAATATTCTTCCATCAAAAATTTTAATCAAAACAACATCTCATTTGTTAAATGTCCCATGTTCCAGCCTCAGCTGTGGTCCTCACATAACTTTCAAAGCATTTCAAACTGAGAATCTTTTTAATGGAAACAAATGTCCACTTGGGACTGTGATGAGATCATTGAGGCAATTTCTGCTTGTGACCTAAGCAGAAAAACACATCAACTTATCACTTTTATTATCGCAAGTTTCACTTCCTATAAGCAACTTTTATGTGCTCTCAGTGAGAAGGCAGCAGATGATCAGAACAGGGGTTGGAATACAGTGTGGTATGGACAAGCTTTTCACACTGTCCTTACTGTGCCACATGAAAGCATCCATGGAGTCAGTGTGGGTGTCTGGATCATTGCACTTTGGAAAACACAGAGTGGTACCAGAGTATGACTTAAGGACTTTCATGCTGGAGCGAGTCCAGAGGGGGGCATGAAGATGCTCTGAGGGCTGGAGCAGTTCTGCTATGGAGACAGACTGAGACAGATGGGGTTGTACAGCCTGGAAAAGAGAAGGCTCCAGGGAAACTGTAGAGCCCTTTCCAGTGCCTAAGTGACCAATGCCTGGAGTGACAGGACAAGGGGGAATGGCATTGACAGAGGACAAGGTTAGATTGGACATTAGGGAAGAAATTCTTCCCTGTGAGGATGGTCAGGCACTGGAACAGATTGCCCAGAGAAGCTGTGGCTGCCTTATTCCTGGAAGTGTTCAAAGTCAGGTTGGACAGGGCTTGGAGCAACTTGATCTAGTGGAAGGTGTCCTTGCCCAAGGCAGGGGGTTGGAAGTAAATGATCTCTAACGTTCCTTCAAACCCAATCCAGTCTGTACTGAAATTTAGATCAAGTCAGGAGCACAGCAATCCAATGTAAGTGATTTTCCACATCCTCTCAGTTGAAAATCTGTCTTTCTAGAATAAGGTGGAAAAATGTCAGAGAGCATCAATGTGTACTGAGTAGAGTGGTCATGGATTTCATGGTGGTGTATGCCATACAACTGTTTTGCATGCTTGTTGTTCCCACACTCCTGTGAGAGAATGAGTATCCCTTCTGTCTGAAATGTAACGAGAACAGTCAGAGACATTCAAGACAAAGTGTCATCAGTCACCAGAAACCAAACATTGCTCATTTGGGAAATAAATTAAATATAGCCACACTGGGTCCATCTCCCTAATCTCCTAATCCTGCACACATCTACCCAAATTCATACCTATGAATTACCAATTCATGGTTGCCATGACCCAAGAAAGAGCCTCCAAAGCTGCCTTACTCCCACTCTCTGAGCAGCGCTCACATCTAAAATCATTATTTCTCTGCTGTTTCTCCTTCCGAGTTCGTGTTTGATAGTCTTTATATCTCAAGAAGACATAAAGTCTAAAGGCTAAAAATGTCATTGGCTTGAGCTTTCAGTCAAAGAACTAGGAAATTAAATCCTCTAGATGCTCAGTGAGGCAGAGAGTTCAATAGATGGACTTAAGTAAGAGTTCATTTGGTCTACAGAGAGCAGAGAGGAATGAAAAACATAAAGTAACAATTCACAAGTGGCAAATTACCATTAACCTCAACAAAGATATTTGGTAGTTGTTTAAAGGCAAGTCCCTTGCTGAAAACTCCATGACTGGGCAGCTGTTCGCCCCTCCCTTTCTCCCTTCCAGACCACTCACTGGTTGTCTCAAGGAAGCAAAGAGGCCAAGTTTGGAGGACATCAGCAGCCTGTTCCATTTGAGGCATCAGGGAAGGGAGAGCCTCACTATACGGCTGATAAACTATTTCCTATTCCTGCTCAAAACTTCTGCAGGTGGTTGGTCCCCTTCACCAGTCCCCACCAGTCATCTCCGTCTGAGTTTTCTGGTATTCCTGCAAATCATCTTTGCTTCTAATCATGCTCACTGGACATAGCCTTTTGCATTCATTTAAATTAGCCAGATTCAACATTGCTTTAACATCCACTCTGTTGGCTGGACTCCTGCTCTGCCGCTACCCTGGCTGGCTGAGCCATTCCTTACACAGAAGCCTCTGGCAGTATTTCAGCTCCCCAGAAAGCAGGCATGAACAGGCACAATCCGTTCAGCATCCATGCTACAGTTGACGTGTTCAGTATGGAGTATTTTCTCTTTTCTTCAAAAAAAATTATTCTTAGAATTCCTTGTGCAGTTTTCCTTCAGACCAGGGTGAAGATGTATATCATACTGCAAACCCTCACCCCAGACTCTCTGCAAATCATTTGCCTGTGCTTTCACAACCTGATTATTAATATCATATCACTCCCTCAACTTCAAACAGAAGTGGTTTTAATGGAAGTGTCATATGTCATTGCCAAGCTGTGTGAAATTTGGTCTTGTTCCTGCCTGTGTATTCCCCCATTTTAGCCACCTCCTGCACTCTCTGTTTTTCACCATTTCTCTCAGCACCTGTGGGAAGATCATTTTCAAGTCTTGGGGGAGCAACAGCCCTTGTTGCTCAAGCTTCAGCCCACCAGCCCACATGGTTGCACAATACAATATGAGAAACTCCACTATTGTTGCTGCAATTAGTCTAGCTTTCAACAGTGCACTAATAAAACCCATAAAAATGGTATAGAAGGAGTTGTGGATGCTGTGTTTGGTATGAATCACCAGCATAATATAGAGCTGTAGTACAAAAAAATTAAGGCTCGTTTTGTAACATTTCAGTACTGGATTAGGAAAAAATGGATCTATTACTGCTGTAAGTCACACGGAAGAGCTTACTGACTCAAGGATAGCGAATACAATGGATTGCAGAATTAGTTCTTAATGTGTGGTGTAGGCAATCTGTATATCTCTCCCTGTGAGGCAAAATAGTTGGGGAACTTCAGTGGTTACAGACTGAGTCCATAAACCTCACCCTTTAGATGGCCCTTTCCATGAAATTTGTTTGATAATTTTTATTATTTCTAAGTTGCAAAAGCGCAGACCATGCAAGACGGGAAAATGTCTATGCCCTCTGCCTCTATTTTTCTTCTACATTTGCAGGCATTTGTTCTTTAATTGCTTATATAGTTAAATAAACACCAAATGAGTTCCCAAACACAGCACATGGAGCTCTTCAAACCTACAGAAATCCAGTGGTTTATGGTTTGACACTGTAACAGATTTATCTGAACATGGTTTCTATTAAAAGAAGATTTGTGTTAACAAAAATAAGTGTCTTCTGAAATGAGTGAAGGAAAAGAGTTGATGTTGAGGGAAAGTAAAAGCAAACAACAAAAGGAAATGAAAACCTGGGAAAATAAAACAAATTAAACTAAAAAATCAGGTTCAAGATTCCAAAATTGCAGTCTGGATTATTTCTACCATTGCTCTTGAATTTCAGTTTCAAGAAATATTTGATTGGTTAATTGGTAAAATCATTAACATGATTTTTAGAAACTTCATGAGAACATTTTTCTTTGTGATTTGCCCTGATTAGCTGAGGCTTCATCTTTGCACCATCTGTGCTAAGTATACATTGATGGCCAAATATCAGCACCAAATTGAAAGTCCTAGGACAACACTCATTGTTTCAAACTATATCTCTATCACTGTTAATTATGTAGTTAACAGAGAAGCAGAAACTTGCCTGGGTTTGAAGATAGGGGAAAATAACTGCTTTGAGCAGATAAGCAAACAGCAGGATTATATACGTAGACAGCGATCCTCTGTATTTGCATTACTGTGAAAAGGTAGAAATACCCAAACCCTGTAAACTTCTTCTAACCTCTCTACTGTCACTATCATGAACTTCCACTACTTATTTCCACTGGTTCCCATTTAAAAATACCTGCAAAATACAGAGTAGAACTTCCAGGTAGGAGTATGAGTGTCTCTTATCTACATTTTTTAGTACTTTTTTTGTGTTGTCTCCTCAATAATCATTTCTGGGAGAAGAATCAATTTGTGGCTGTAATATTTGAAAATGTAAGATGGAAAACTTTGGTTATGTCATTTTTAGTCCATTGACTCATTTCTACTAGGATCCAAAGCCATTTCACCAAAGCTGCATATGCTGCAAAGCTGGAAGGCAGGTAGGCCTTTTCCATAAGGCGTGGCTCAAAACAAGTAACTCCAAAATTATGACTTTTATTGTAGAATAATATAATACAAAATGAAGTCTTGAGCCTCAATAGAATTTTAGTGTAGAATAGTACTTATTTTTTATAGAAATTGTCTTTATATTTTGGAGAAATAGGTAATATGTTCTAAGGTAGATATTAAAATAAGATTGTCTTTTTATTCTTACTTTATACTATCTCATAACTTTTATGTTCCTTTTACCAAGAAAAGAGTTTCTTTTATCCTCAAATGAAAATAACTCTCTCATATACACAGCCTTCCTTTGTTGAAATCTGGGGGGAAAAAAGGACATATTTGCATTCCTCAGAGAGTTTAAATTACATTATGAAAGTGTCATGGCCATTTAATGTATTTATATTCAGCTCCAATTTCTAGTGGCTTGGATGTTGCTATTGCTGTTCCCTGTAGGGAAAATAAATACATTCAGGGCTCAGGACTGCCACAGAGATTTACTGTTCTCCTAAAGTGTATCTTTTGCTGCTTTCACAGAAAAAAAAAATTAAAATAATGAAAGAAACCATACATATATCAATGCTTGTTGCTATACATAATGTGCAATACACAAAAAATCATCTTGCATAGCGCAGATACATTTTCATGCAAAACACAAGGTTCAAGTGTAAGAATATATTCAGGAACCAAGCACTACATTATGCATGTCAGATAGATCTGTTTGCATGGGACACAGAAACCCAAAAATAGGGCTGTGGCTTGGAGCAGTAGAAGGAGATGTTTAGCTGAAAACGTGAAGAAAAGGTAGGAAAGAGGAAAGTAGCAGACCTGTCATTCAATGGATTATATTACTATATATGCCATTTTAGTTGTGTGCCTCAAAATATCATCAAAAGACTTTGTGAGGCAGCAAGAGGAGCAAGAATCTTTCCTATTGTTGCGCTTTCAGAGCTTCCACCATTTGGCTGGTCTTTCACACTCTTTACTCAAAGGCTCTAATTCCAAATGTCACTTCACTGTCCCACGCATGAGTTGGCACCCTCAATTTATACATCTTGTCCTAGGAGCTGGGCATCCTTAGGACATCCAGGAAGGCACCTCTGTGCAGTGGGAGCTGGAATGAAGCACCCAAGTGCTCCCTTCCTTGTCCAAACCATGAACACTCCAGACCTGCGGTCAGTTCCCTTTAGTGACCTTCAACATTTTCCAAATCCATCGGTGTTAATGCTGCATCCATCAGGCCTAGGAAAACAACTGGAAGACAGAATATTTGTGATGAGAGAGAACATCAGAAGAATGACTTCTCCTCTTGCAGGAAACAACAGTGTATAAAAGAAACTGGAGGACAAGTAAAGAAACAAAGAGCAGTTAACATGAAACTGAAAATGTCCCATAATAATTTGCAGGGACGAAAAGAGACTTTTGTCAGTAAAAAAATTAGCTAAGAGGTTTCCACACTGATAGAGGCTCAGGCATTATTCCAGCTGTCTCTCAGCAGCAAAAAGAAATGTCCAATAATAAAGAATGAAAATAAAATTTTGAGCGTTAGGGTTTCAGCTATTCCTTACATGGAAAGAGGTATAGGGGAAAATACACAGACAAAAGTCTATTATGCACTCAGGAAAAGGTAGGCAATTGAAGATCTATTTTTAGGCACCGGTTTTTAGAACAAGAAAGCCTTGTACATAAATTCTAGTTTCTATTTAACCTATTGAAAGATGTTTTCTGCAAAATTTGAAAAATTAATTTTGAGGAAAATTCTTTGAGAGGCTATTTTCAAAATCTATGCTTACGTACCTCAGTTATCATGAAAGATTGTTGCCTTAAAAGTATGAATTCTGTTTATTTCCATCTGAAGCCATCAGTTTGTTTGCAATACCACACTTTGATGACATGAAGATATCTATAATAGCATAGGAAGGGAACTGAGCTTGACATGGGCTGACTACAGACAATTCCACTCTATAATTTAGTTTGGATAGATACCAAAATTCTGTTGTTAAATTATGCAAATATTTTCTCAATTAAGTAACCTTTTGGAAGTTGCTCGCTCTCTCCCTTTTATGGTTCATCAATATCTCCTTCCCTACAGTCATTCATTCCTGCCAACTCTCTGTAACACAGCAGCATGCTGCAACACCTCTTCCTGAATTTGCCATTTTACCACATACTGCCCACATTTGGATGGCTCCCAAAAGCTCTGTGAGCCCTCACAGCCTGCTGCAGTTCTGCTAAGCCCTTTCTTCTTTCACTGCACTTATCCTGTACAATGCCAGGAGTTTTATGTACACTAAAATGTATATTACTGTGCTTAGATATTGTTTATTACAGGCAGCTACAGCATCATAAGCACCAGCAATTTAATCCTGACTTTCATGGCCTTTATGATCCCTAAAGACTCTTGAGTGCAGTGATTGCAAATGAGTCTTTATGTCATGATGAGGTCATTGCGCTCCTAAGCCTATGATTTCAAAGAGAATCTGAAAATTATGTTCATGAACTGTCTGAAAGGCTCAGTAGCCAAAGCTTTTTATTTTTAAATATAATCAAAAATAGCTTTAAGTTGAAAAACCTCATCGTTTCAGGGTTATGTGTCCTAACATTTTTAATCTCCACAACTAAACATACCACAGTCATGTTTGCATCAGAAGTAAGTTAACAACAGCGGCAAAATTTACATTTAATATCTTCAAGAATGTTGCAGCAGACCAAAATGTAGACTACAGTGACAAGGTGAGCTTAGGGCTATTGTGGAATCATTAGACTGCATGATCTACTGGAAAGGCAGGGGGACAAAACAGGTAAAAAAAAGAATCTTGCTGGAATAAAGAAAAGCAAGAATCAGAATGGATCTGCTTCCACAAAAACTTGCCTGATGTTTAAGAGCAATGAAGAGCTAAAATATGTTGAAGGTTTTATGCAAAGACTGATGATATCTACAGATGAATACTGAAAACAATAACGATTTTAGATTCATATTTAAGCTTGTCCTTCATTTGTAGCTCATGGTATTCCACCAAAATAATCACCAAGTTCGAGTTGACGTAATTTTACAGAAACATCACAATATGCATCAATGCTTAGGGAAAGTGGAGATGAATATAAATGGAAAGAAAGGAAGAGTTATAAAATCCAGTGTGTTTCACTGATTCTAAACTCCTTACAAAAGGGTCTTTAAGTGAAAGCAGCCCACTGCTTTGTGTCTCATATGGGGTTATTTTTCCTTGTTTTTTTTATTTTCTTAAAACAATCATTCAACATTAAAAAGCTTCTGAAATAAAGTTTCATTAAATGCTCCATAACACACTATGCAAATGAACTTGATTTTCCTTCAGTACATGTTGCTGCACTTTGAAAGGTTTTGCTTTTGTCAACCATCAAAGAACAGCACTGCACATAAGAGAAGTAGGTTATAATATTGTCTTGCTAACTTCCATAAAAATCTGATACATCAAGGCAAAATAGCTCTATTAATTGTTTGGGTTTTTCCTTTTAATAAATGAGACAAGATATTGTCTCATCAAGTTTACAACATATGCATTCTGTTTCAACAAGTTTACATATACATCAATTGTAAATCTCACCCTTTGCCAAAGGCAGTAAAATCAAGATACACGTACAGAAAACAGAGGAAGTGGATAGACCAGGAAATATAAACATAATTCTGTAACACCTACTGCTTAGCACCAATAGCCAAGACTTTGCTTTTTTTCATTTTTCAGCTGAACTACTATACTATTTAAAGAAAACTGACTTCAGCTTTGTACTCCACATGGTGGACATTTATGTCAGTATAAGACAAGAATCTGGTTTAAAGACAATTATTTCCAGGATCTGGAATGATTTCTTACTATATCTTTTGGGACAAAAAAAGATAGCATACACAGCAAAACATTAACATGAATAGCAGTTTGTTTCTTACTAAAATGACTTGGACCTAATTCCACTGACTATTTGTTTTCACTAGAAACTTTCACCAAATGAATGTTTTCCCAGCCTATCACCTCCAGTGTTGACATCTTTCACATCTGTGAGCAGGCTCTTTTGACCCATCTTCACTTCACCTCACACGTTACATGCATTTTTCCTAAAAACTAATCTGTGTCTGAATTGATGTTTTTAAAAAATAGTCTGGCTTGCTTTCACGCCTATAGATTCCATTATTTTATTATTGTGAACCATAATTGCTACACCAGGAAAGGACAAATAAATGTATCTGCATGTAGAGATCACCCTAACGCACATCCTCCCTCCGTTAAACATCCCGCAGCCCTGTGCTATCCTGAGCACTCTTCCCCTGCACTCAATGATGTGTACCACACCAAAGCGGCTGTTCTGTCCAAAAGGTGCCCTGCTGCCAAGCCATGGGAGCTAACCCATGTCCTACTTGGACACTGGGGCTGAGGTTATCCTGACACAACACTGGAGGGTCTCTCCAGACAGGCTGTCTTCTCCTCTGAGTTCTAATTTTGGTGTTTCCTCTAACTCTGCCTGATGGCTCCTGTTATGAGCCTGGGAGAAGCACACCAAGTTAATATTTGGGCTCCTGTTCCTGCCACAGCCCTTCTGTGCTCCTTGGTGGGTATGCAGAAGGCTTCTTCCACGTAACAGATCTACTAGCCTTTACTTATATATATACACTTATATGAATATATATATATATATATATATACACATACACATACACAGACACATATATATACTCATAATCCTTGGAAAGCTCTCCAGTTTGGAAGTTGACTTTTGGACATTTCCTTGTTGCAAAAGAACAAAATGAGCTTTTGATATTTGATGTTAAAGAGTGAAGAGTGGAGTGTAGTGATATGAACCTATTTTAATGTAAATTTTGATTGTTCACATGGCTTTGATTCCAGCTTGCAGTAACCAAAACATTTCAGTATTTCTGGAATACTGACTATGTTAATTACACTGAAAAATTCACCAAAAATCCTTTACCTTCTCCATTCCTCAGTGTTTGCTCTAATTGTGTTTATGAAAGGTAACATCTCTTCTCCATCTTTATTTTAACCTGTTAAAAAAACCCAAATTATTTTTCTCCACTTGGTCTGTACTCTGTATTTGTTAAATTAACAAAGAATCCATTTTAGAAATATTCAGTTTAAGCTGAATATGTTTCCTTAATGTGTGAGGTCAGAATTACTCATTTTTTTATAAAAATTAATTTTCTTTTGTTATCCTTACATCACACATCAAAAGTATTCAGTTCCTCCTGAATTTATGATGGTCACTTTCTTACTGATATTATCTACAGCTAGATATATATAATTAACTTGTTTTTTCCCTAAGGTCATGAATGACAATGTTAAATTAAAATCCATTCATAATCTTCCTCCAGAATAGTATATCTTATTGTCAAATCCACTAGTGTCTCCCAGTTTCTTGTCCATATTAAATCAAATCATTATTTGGTTGTGTGAGTGTATTGTATCTTTCTTTATATTAACTTTTAAACTAACAAGAGCATTTTTACTGTGTATTATGTCTTAGAGGCTGAAGTATGTAAAGCTTGGGCTTGTTTGTAAAACATGTTAAAAATATATTTAGCCTTTGTAGTTGTTCCAGGGTTAACATGTTTGTTGTTTCCTCAGAAGAGACAGATCTCGGTGTGAAAATATGGAATGAGAAATCTAACTGAAAGTCAACAAATTAATTTAGAGAAGGGTGACCAAAAAAAAAGATATTTGAAGGGGAAACATGAGACACGAAATAGCAGTACCCTGGAAAATGAAAGAATAAGAAGAAATATAAAAGGTATGCATGGGTGACTACTAGAGTAAAACAAAAATTTCACAAAGAATACATAAAAAACTGCCTGCAAACCACATGGAAAGAATTCTTCCATGCCTTCCTCCCTCTGTAGGTTCATCTGATAATTGCTTGTTTTGTGACTGTCAGTTAGATTTCCCAGTCCTTGAATATTCCCATCTACCATGTTTATGTCAGCTAAGTTCATGAACAGTAGCGACCATCCTGGGAAACAACCCATACTTCTCGTCTGAAAAACAGCTAAGCACAAAGCTGCCAGAGAAGTCCTCTTATCCCATAGAACTATTTATCCCTGTCTGTAGTGCAACTTGGTCATGCGTGATTTGTAAAAAATTAGGATTCTGACACACACTGGGGAACAGTTTATAAACATGTTTTTACTGACTGCACTCGAGTGAATACCTGAGAACATTGTTATTTATGATGTTTGCTCTAGGGCACTAAATAACAACTTGAAAATAGTTATGAGGAAAAAATCTCACATCCTATGGTGTGTAATGTTTTTTCTATTAGAACATTGGACAATGGAAAATGAAAGCTGATTATGCAATTGTTGTTAGCTGCCAAGCACACCATTACTGGTAACTGGCTTTCCAAACTATTTTGACAATTAATATGGGGTTGAGAAATATCTGATCTAAAATGGACATGGTGCATTTAACCCAAGTAGCCAATTACTCATGCAATGTATCTTGGCTGAAGGAATATGAACTTAGAGTACTCAGAGTAGGCTGTGTTTCTGATTTTACTAAAGATATCCTAATTGACAAAAGCATAAGAGGGAAGTTATCTCAGGATCTTACAACCTAAGTGAAGATCTTTATATATTTGCACAATTCAATATTATTTCAAGGTAATGTTAAAAGGATCCTATTATTAATGGTTTATACTCACTCCTAAATTAAAGTAGTACCTGAAATTAATTAGACTCATCTTTATTCAGCTTTCACTAGCATAAAATTATTTTCAGCTAGTACCACTTTCCCCAAACATTATTGCTTTCTTTAGTAAATTGTTCTTTACAGAAATAAACACACTGAGAGGGAGAAACCATTCTTCACCATGCACATACTTAGAAAATCATACAATATAATGGCCCATATAATGGGCTGATACATGAACACATAAAGTTATGTATTTTTCAAAAGTGAAAAAGACCAAGAGGAAAACAATACATAACAGAATCTGGTGGAACAGTGGAACTGAGTGAAGTGCATAATATCAGTAATACTATGAGTGATGTCAAGTATAGTAAACATCCAAAATGTACCATAAATTTTCAGTTGAAGTCAGAAGAATCAATGTGAAAGAGTAAACAGGAAGCTTCCATAAAGATGACTTAATTTCCAAGAGTTCTTTTTTTTAGGAAAGCTTTTTTGCTAGTAAGTTTTTGATTATTTGATTTGACTGCTTTATTTTATGTCTTACAAAGAAAAGAAAAACACCAACACCTAATTTGCCAGTTCTATTTTGTCACTTTCTAGGGGGATACTATAATAATAGAATATAATAAGTAATAATAATAATAGGTAGCGAGCATCTGCTACACAACTTCTTAGTCTTACTTGCTCAACCTTGATGTGCCTTCACTGTGTAAAACACATTAGAAATACTGTATTTGATCTGATTAATCCCACTGCTGATGTGAAGTAATATGCAGTAGTTCTGCCATAAAAATACGTCTCTCAGACAGTTCATGGCTCTCATCAAACCCACGTCCTTTTATTGTGAGAAAAACCCTCAGTCTCTCGTGCCAGTTCTGGATGGTTCACACCCTACTGACAGGGGGCACGGTCCTCACTCTTCCTTCTGACAGAACTCACCATCACTCCTACGGTTGGGAGCCCTTGCTTCCAGGGGACCACGCTGACCACATTCTGAGCAATGCGAGCCACTATACAGCTAAACACTGCTGAAGGGGCAAGATTATTTAGTACTTCAAAAAACAGAAGGACTTGCTATAAAATTAATAGAAACCTTTTCTTGACTTTTTTTTTTCTTGCAATCAGCCTGATCTTCTGTGGCCTTTGCATGTACAGCCCATCATGTTACACTCAGGCAAACACACTGGATTTCGGCAAGTTGCTTATATTATACATACCATGCCTGAATTTGACTTATGCTCTCCTCCACAAGTTACAGAGTGAGGATAACGAGTGCCAAAATCAGTTTTGGGGTTTTTTTCACTAGTAGACCAGTATGAATGCAAAAAATAATTTCAGTATAGAAGGAGAGAGACACTTCTGCTTAATAAGCATTAAAAATAAATAAATAACACCTTTTATAAATGGATTTTCCTTTAAAACTAAGCTTCATCCTTTTCTCAGCCTAGTAGGGCAGGAACCATTCTTGAAGTGATGCAGAATGGGTGCCAATTTTTACAGGAAACATGGACATTTTCTCTGTTTCAAAATTCATATGCAGTTTTGGCAAGGTGAATCATAATGTTCTTTTTAAGGATATTTGGATAAAGATTAATCTACCACAGCCACTATGGAAAGAAAAAATATTAGGTGAAGATTTGGAAATCCAAATGTATAACATGGAGCACCTGCAAAACCTATCTCTCCATAAATTGTATTAACAGAAATTCTTCATCTCAGTGTCTCTTTTCTGTAGAAATTGTAGTTGATACAATCATTTGTCTTCCTAGACGGCCTTGATAGGAACACAATTATTAGTAGCAATGGAATAAAGAATATAAAAATTACTGGGTGCGCATTTGGATGACCATATTTGCTTTCTATGAGGCCTAATACACTCAAATTTTCTGCCTGTAGGAAAAGATGTAATGACTCAGTTGCTGTGGACTCTATCCCTTATTTTTAAGAGAATTTTAACTAGAAAGATTTTTTTTTTTTTTTTTAAATTTACTAGCAGAGTTCATGGAAGATGTTATAAGGTTTTTTTCTGAGCAAAGCTTTCCTTCTTAAGCCACTGGTTGTTTTGGCCAAACTCATAACAGAGCAGCCCCACTGGGAGTATTTTAGAGAGTAGCACAAGCTCCCTAAATTATCTGTTTCATCAAGCACGCACTAAGGAAGTATCAACTTCTTGTAGCCCTTGAGATACCAAGCAGAATTCTTAAGGGTGAAGAGGTGGGTAGAGCCTCCCTCCTTCCCCGTAAGAATTCCTAACTGGGCCCAACAACACCATGCTGGTGCTCAGCTGAGTTCATTTAGGACGGTTTTGTCATTTCACAAGAAAGACAATATAATTGCAAAATTATTTGCAGTCTTGAGAGGAAATGTTTCTGAAAATAATCTGAAGGCAGCATTGAACAATTTAAAACTGGATTTGCCTGAATCCATACTTTTCTTTGGGGGTTTTGGTTTTTCCTTCATGATAGATTTAATCTATTCATATTCTCTCTTGTCCTTGCTGCCAATTTTTGGTAAGACGTTAGTGTGACATTTCAAAGAAATAAGAGCTGTGTAAAGAGCTTCTCTTGTCAGTGTTTCTGTACTGCTTCAGAGTAGTATTTTTACTCCTGTGAGCATTGAATTGGCTGCTTAGCAATTTAAAACCATTAAAAATAAATTTAACTGTATCGATAAACAGTTTCAGGTGCTCAGATCTAGAAGAGAACTATGTCTGCACCTGATTTTTGCACAATCCCCACCCTTTATGACTAATCTGTAACACTGATCATGCGCTATGGGAGGGAAAAAGGTTTTACAACTGACACCAGTAAAATCGAAAACATTTGGAAAACACTTGCTTTATTTAAATATATACATTTCTGAACATTTATAGTCTATATTGCAGTGTCTAACATGAAAAGTTTTCATCTTTATTCCACAACATAACAAAGCCTATACTTACAGTAATTCAGAGGCCAGATGCAGAGAAAAATGTAGGCTCAGATGCTATCCTAGGCTTGAACACGATTGTCCTGGTTTCAACTAGGGTAAGCTAATTTCTTCTCTGTAGCTGCTACAGTGCTGTGTTTTGAGAAGATGAGTCAGCATATGCAAGGTAAAAGATCACATACTTTACTAAAGCAGACTCCCTAGAATGAGGATTTTCCATACTTCCGTAAGGTCACATTTACTTAGATGAATTTCTTATTTTCCATGGAGCTTAATTCTATGTCTTTTTCATTTCCAAAATAATACAGGAGGAAATTCTGATGCAAAAATCAAACAAGATAAGTATAAAATTTGCCATGTGAAACTATCAAGAAAACATTTAAATATCTCAAGGACAAATAACTAGAATAATGTTCTATTCATTACACAATTTTACTAGTAATATTTATATATTGCAAATGCTAAGAACTTGTGCTGAACTTGCCCTCTTCAAAAACAAGCATAATGATCAAATTCTTCCCTGAATATTGACAGGGCAAAAAGCAATGCGAAACAAAAGATTCAGCACCAGTTTGGTTCACTTTTGGTTGTAAAGTTTGCTAAAAAATGTTCTGTTGGGAATACCACACAGGCATTTCTCTTTTGCTGAAGGCTGGAGGAATGCAGTGTGCTCCTTTTTTTGCCTTGCCCAAAACACCTTCTGCAATAGTAGTGAAGGATCACTGGCATAAAGATGACTTTCCTCTAGTCTGGGATTCCTTTACACTTGGAAACACCTCAGTCTCTTCCCTCCTTTATAACTGGCTGAAGATTTTTTAACAATATTGCAATAAAGGGAAAAGGGCAGTGTAGCTGACCTGGGAAATCAACACCTCATCTTTCTTGCTTAATGATGCAAAAATGAACTGGTTTCGCATCACTGAGAATTTACAGAGAGAGGATCCCAAGTGCCTTTTTATGTCTGTCATCTTATTGAAAGAAATGAAACTTGGTTAAGGAAAATTATTTTGCTCAAATTACAATACTATCAAATATAACCATTATTATTAAAAGTGGAACAAAATTAATCATAAATATATTTCAAATGAATCAGTGAATTTCTACTATAGCATCATAAGGACTGGTATTAACCTGAGGCCCTAGAGCATTCCATAAAGCAAATTATATACAGCATTTCCACAATTACAGATAATTATCATATTAAATCATTGCTGATAAGCTTTGGCAATAACATTATGACTGGTGGAAAGGAAAATAGAGAAGGCATAGATGGTGATTTAGAAATAATGTTAGGAAACAGTCAGAAACAGCTGGGGAAAAAAAAAGGTAAGGGAGACACATAAATAGCAAGTCACTCTTAGCAAATGCCAGTAAAGAAGCAAAGAAAAAAAAGAAAGTATTCCAGAGATACAGAAAGTTACGTGGAAATAAATTGTGATGATATAAAAAATTGTAATAATAGACATAGGTGGATTTGTGAAACAATGTTTTTAAAGACTAAGAACAATTGAAAGAATTAAAAAAATTAGTTGGCAAAGCTAACCCAAAATTAAGTGTTCTCTGTCTGTGCCAAGAGTTAGATTGCCCAAGCTCCTAGAAACATGGCAGCGAATAAGAGGCCACAGATGTTTCTCAGGCTGCAGGAGACTGAGGAAAGGAAGCTGGGCAGATCTTTCTCCTACCTGTTTCACGGTGAGCTCGTGCACCGATGTTTCAGCCATCCAGCATGGCCATCACCAGTGTGCCGATCACCCCCTTGCTATGCTACAAGCCCATGTGTCTATAGTCTGATGCATTAGGACTTGGAAATACACTTCTAAACTCATTACCTCAGACCATTACTCTGGGAAAAACGCTATTTTACTAAGGAATAACAGAAAGATTAGCAAGAAATTCTTCTACCTACACCATGCTGTTTACATTTCAGCTCCGTTTTATCAATTGCCAGGAGTCTGTGACCATTTTCCTTACTCCAGTTGCTTTCTACTGACTTATCCAAACTTTAGAAACAATTTCATCACAACAATTAACACAGGAAAAGAAAATCTTGTGCACTTGATTGCTGTCACATTTGTGGATGCTCAGCTGTGTAAAGAGACCTGGCTACAAATCTCTGGTATAAACTTACTTGCCTTTGTTGTTTTCACAACATTTTTACTAAGTAATTCTAGTCAGAAAACAAGTGTCTATTTAAACAAATGCTGCAGCTGTGGGATGTTTCAGACTTGTGGAAAATCCTACAGCTAACATATTCCTGGATTCATTTTCACATCAGTGGTGTCAGAGCAGACTCTTTTCCATGCTCGTAACTGTTCCTCCACAGCCAAAACACAATACTGTTTGTTCTGGGATTTTATCACTGACCTTCTCCCTAGTGCACTGTGTGCAAGGATGTCAATGGGATGTGTATGTTTATCAGTGTTCAGATGCATGCATGGAAATGCATTTCCCAAACAGCTTCCAAAGACTGTTCCTACAAATGCCAAATAGCAGTTCCACCTAATTTTTTGGCCACACTCTCATGTTCCTGAATTCACACAGATTTGTTAATTGTCCAAAAGGCTCTACATATATACAGATCAATAGATTAAAAGTCCTGGAACAGACTGCTACATATTTTAGGTTTTGCAGCTCAGTATCTGGCCTTCTGACCTATTATTTACTGTAATGATCCTGAACAATTATGGACTATTCTTTTTTTTTTCTATTACAGATATGTTAAAATGAGGGAAAAGACACAAATTAGATGAATATTTGGTGTGTCTATGCCACTCTTTTTACTCTTTCTGTAAAGTAGAGTGGCAGAGCCACAGATAATTGCACAAATAAGCACAGGGAAGGTTCTTTGTCACCACGGTTGGAATTTGGTCTTTTGTGAATCCTAGAGAGCCTTTGACACAGTACGTTTGTAGAAACCTGGGCTAAACATGAAAATATTCCTATTTAAAAAAGCTTTATAGCAACACAATATCAGTTATAATTTTTAAGGTCATTCTTAGTAGGAATACATTTTATACTTCTTACATTGGACTTTTTATCCTTAGTGAAGTAAATTCCTAATTAGGATGTCTGCAAGAAAAGTGAGGTCTCCTCCAAATAGTTGCTATGTGGACTAAGCTCAAATCTTTAGCTCAGTCTTTAGGAATTCTTAGCAACCCAGAAGCTTGCCACCACTTATTTTCTAAACTTTCTTTTGTAAATAATAGATGTGCCCTCAGAAGGAAAATATTTGTATGTTGTACACCATAAGCCTAGCATCTGCTAGCTGTTTTCTTGTTTGGCTTATTCTTCTAGTTTTCCTTTGTTTGCAAAATACATGAATCCTGAAATGGATTTTTTTTTTTTCAGTATTTCAGGCAGTAATTATGGATATGACAGGATTTTGGATCTCTAGTTTCTTAAGGTGGCATAGGGAACTCTAAACAAATTCTAATTAGAGAATATTTGTAGCTTTTCTTCACACGGATTTGGGAAAAAAAAAAACAAAACAAACATAATCAAACATAATGTAATCAAAGACATTTGCAAGATGTTCTTGTCTGTTGTGCACAAAAGAGGAAAGCGTGAAGTTTGCCTGCTGTTAGGAAAGCTAGCAGAGGACCTACAGTTAAAATTATTCTAGACTGAAACTGTTTCCTCTTGCAACAATGGTAGGAGTAGATGGTCTATGAGGAAAAACAAGACTTTGATTCAGGAAAAACAAGACTTTGATCTGCCAGCCATCCTGTAGTTAGGCTGAGAGAGCTGGAGTTGTTCAGCACCGAGAAGAGCAGGTTTCAGGGAGACCTCATTGTGGCCTTCCAGTACCTAAGGGAGTTTATAACAAGGAGGAAGAGAGATTTTTTAATATAGGCAGATAGTGACAGGACAAGGGGCAGTGGTTTTAGACTGCAGGAGAAAAGGTTTAGATAAGATGTTAGGAAGAAATTTTTTACTCAGAGGGTAATGAGGCACTGGAACATGTTGCCCAGAGAGGTTCTGAATGCCCTGTAAGTGTTGAAAGCCTGGTTGGATGAGGCACGGAACAACATGAGTGACATCCTCACTCATGACAGGGGGATTGGATCTAGATGATCTTTATGCTCCCTTCCAACCTAAACTATTATATGATTCTAAACTAGGTGCATCAAGGATGGCACCCAAAGGAAAATGGGTGAAAGGAACATAGAGAACACTCAAAGGACAGGGCCATCTCTCTCACTCTACTTCAGGTGGTGGTATAGCCAGAGCCTATCCCAAGTGTTTGTACCCAAATACATGCGCATGAAAAATAAGTAGGAGGAATTTAGGGTCCATGCACTGTCAGATGTCTATGACATCACTGGAAACGATGAGATGAGGTAGCACTGCAGAGTCTGTGGGAATACAGTGTCAGTCACAAGGTAACAGTTAGGGAACACTTAAGCCATCTGGACATGAACAAGTCCACCGGATTAGAGAAGATGCATCCCTGTGGGTTCCTGCAGGTATCATCAGAAAGCCACTGTAAGTAATTTTTGAAAGGTGATAGCAATCACAGACATTTCCTATCAACCATAAAGAAGGCAACAAGGGTGAAAATCAAGATAGTCAGCCTAACCCTAGGAAGACTGTGGACTAAGTCCTCTGCAAAGACATTTTCAAACACATATTTTCCAAAGAGTGATTTGGAAGATGAATATGAATTTACCTAGGATAAATCAAGCCTGACTAACTAGTTATTTATGATGAGATGACTCATGTTTTAATAGACAGTGTTCTAACTTGCACAGAGGCAAAGAAGTAAGAATTTTTCAGTCACAATAGTTAATACCCCATATTCTGCTAAACAGTTGTTTTTAAGAGGGGTTTCTGTAATGATGAAAACCTACTGAATTGAATCCAAAATCAAAATACTAAAATAAACATCCCAATACTGTGATGCAACAGAAGATAGATCTTGCTCCGGAACTTTATTCGAATCTTCTCCGAATCTGGCTCCCAGTCAGCTGACTGTTCAGATGTGAAAGTTGGAAATATTGATGTCTATAGTTCAAATTTCAATTCTCTCTTGCATTCTGGCTCATACAAGTATTTCTGAATTTACATGTTTCTTCATTTCTTAAGAACCACAGAACCTCAGACACACATCAAATGCCTGTCGAAGATCTCAAAGCCAGACTTTAACCTGTCTTGAGCTTGACAACCACACGCTGAGTTTTACAGAAAAAATACGCAGATTTTGTTCAAGAACTTCAAGGTGTTTGAAAAATCTATAAATGCAGGGGAAGGAGTCATAGTTCAAAATCACAAACAGTTCACTCTTAGACTATTAAATAATCCAGAAACAGCCCTTAAGTGTCTGTAATTACCTTACTATCAATGATGCCTGAAAATACAATACTGTTTTAAGGATCCCTAGGTCATGTCTTCTTGAATTAGCCCACATGTACAAAGTCTTATTCATTTAACTATTTTTTTCTGAATTTCTGCCAGAACACTGCTCTCTTAGGATATTATAGAAACTTTATTTTAAACTTTCTACAGTTGTTCAGCAGGAGTTAAACATATTAATTCACACATTATCAAGCACAGGTGTATTACTGCCAAAAGCAGAACCACAGAGAAAAGCCATGTTCAAGACTCATTCATACATAATGCAAGACTTTGAAAATTATTTTTTTCAGAAATTACTCATTCTCTTATTTTCTCTAATTTCTACATCTCTGGTTATATTTTCATAAAGGAAGACACAGACAGCTCTTGGTGGCCTTCTTTTTGTTTGTTTTTCACACTCATAATAAAGAACAATGAGACAGACTTCTTTGAAGTGTGTCTTTTAGGTGTTTGCTAAGCCATCTTCTGCAAAGACAAATTAAGTTCTGTTAAATTTTCTTCCTCAAAGAATTTGTACACAGCTTTTGTTTTTCATTTCTCTGTCCAAAGCTGTTATGTCTACATATTAGGAAAAGTTAAATTTAACATGCAATTCATTGTCATTTTGGATTGTTTTGTAAATTACAATTTATTTAATTTTTCCCTTAGGAAACTAAGATATTGAAACTTAGATTCTAAACATACACCCTTAAAACTGGAAATCTGTATAGCAGATTTCTGATGAACTGAAAAATATCTAATTGAATTAAGCAGAAACTCTTGCTTACAAATATTGCACAAAAGCCCATTCTTTAGCATTCAGGTTCTGAATATCCCTACAATTTTTACCTACATTTCTCCATTCAATAAAGCGTGCCAAAAATTTATCTTTCCACACAAGTAAACAAATACTATTCAGTTTGTGGGGTCCAGAGGAGATGTACACCTTCTTTTCATCTTCATTTTTAAACTTATCAAGCTTATTGTATTCAGACTGAAACAGTTTCTGTGTTGAAACTATTGAACAATTGGAAAGCAAGCTCATGAACTACACAGCATACAAAGTCATGACTGTCCTGTCTTTGGACGTTTTCACCACTTTCTCTTCAGCCGAGACTTTGTGAAATATAAAATGTACTTCAGAACTTGTATGCTGGGCCCAGTGTTCTCTGGGTTGAAAATCATCCCTTGTTACTGCCAAAGGAGGACATTTCATGTGTAACTTGCAGTATAAAAGAAATGGTTTTAACACATGCAAACTATAAAGTTGATTTGCAGTTAAAAAGTTAATATACTGTATTTGGCAATGCATCCTGGCTGCTTGTAATGTAGCCATAAATTTAGAGGGGTTTTATGATGTAAACCTATCTACTTATTGACAGTTTATCTTGTTAAAGTATTATTGAGAAGAAGGAATCTGACATGGCTGTTAATAAAATATTTTTTTCCCCTTTTTGATGTGCCACTGGTTCTGGAACCCTGTGCTGATTACCTTAACCAGGTGTTTTTCCATATGAGTGTCTCACCCGTGATTCATTAATATATTCAGTGCTGACTGGCAGATCAGTAACTGATCATGATTTTGAACCACTGGCCAACTGTACAAATCCATAACACCAAAATTCCACTGGACTCAATTTTTTTCTAGAGGTAATTTCTTGAAATTGTCCCAATGAAGGGCAAGAATCCAGGACAGGTGTTTGAACAGACATGGGACTTTGGTTTGAGAGTAAACCTCAGAATTCAGAACAGGGGAAGAATACTTTGTAGTACTACACACAGAGGAGACACTGCTGTTCCGCAGACAAGCATGCTTTAACTTTGAGCCTCCTTCAACAGGAAAGTAATAAGGCTTCAGCTGAGACCAGATCAGAATAACAGAAATTGGAAAGAATTTTTTTTAAAAAAAAAACTGCTATTTATTACTAGGTGAAGTTTCCAGAAGAAGTAAACATAATGAAACTAGATCCAATTCATTTTTTATTTTCCTTGTTGAGGCCAAGCACTTGTTACAGTTATTTTCTATGAAGCTTACAAGGTAAATTTACTTTATGAGAAAAAAATGCAATTTAAATACTTTTTTTTGTTCTACAAGGCCTTTCATGTGCTGAAAATAAAAGTACTACAAGTCAGACTGGTATGATCCAGAGGGAAGTTGTTGATAGCGAACCAAGTAGTAAAGTACTCTCAAAGGTTAGGTCCTGTGTGAGGAACACCATGCCAGAAGGTCTTGATTGTTTTTCTGTACTCAGATAGAAGCATGGGCGCTCTCTCAGTTAATATCTTCCCCAGCCATTGGCACAAAGCAGGTGTGTTCACTACCAGTCCTGCAAACCTTGTCTCCACCCTCCTGCTCAGCTCTAAATTGGCCACACTTGCTAGTATTAACTTCATGTATTTTAGGAGCAACTCTTTAAATAACCTGGACATATCTTTCGGGTGGGAAAATTTTTTCAAATACCATCAAAGAAAAGCCAAGAGACCTTTTTTATTCTTTTTTTCTTTCTTTTTTTTTTTTTTTTGTTGTTGAAATCTCCTCTGAGAAGAATACTATTTTTCCTGCGTGCCTGTTCACAGATTTAGCAAGCGAACAGAGAAGACAAGCCAAAGTAACCAACAAGATGATGAAGGATTTGTCTGAATCATGATGAAATGACTATCAGGGTTTGCTTCTCTTGTCCTATTCTGCATCATTGTACAAGTTATTAACAACAGTAAACATAAAAAGGGGAGACAATGTGTCCTGGTTTAGTTTATAACAAGCAAAGAAAAAGAAGCAGCAACACAAAAATAATGGGAACAGGAAGAAATACTGAAGAATAAGAAGGAATTATTATGCTACTTTAAAAAAAAAAAAGCCATACATGTTATTGGGGTAATCCTCCACATCTAATATGATGCTTTCTTCTGTTCCTTTACAAGTGGTTGTTTTTCACTTTTGTTTTGTTATAGAAAACATAAACCTACCGATGTTTTTTGATGGGCTGTGTTTTTGCAAAGCCACATGAATAGTTCCTGAAAAGTTTGATTCTCTATCCTGCATTCTTTTACATGTTTCACCCAATTTAAGAGTCTGATTTCTGTGGTTTTTAAATTCATGCATGTATTGGTTTTGCATGGCCT